>JAULKJ010301467.1:0-11536 GCA_032355405.1 Rubia balearica | reverse complement strand
AACTGAAGAAAAGGCTCTATCAACTTGTGATCAGGAGGAAATGGCACACTCTGCAACTCTACTCCACTGCCCTCTATCAGGTCTGGATTGAAAGAAATCAAAGGCTCCTACAGAACAAAACACAGCCAATGGACAGGATAATTAACATGATAAATGCTGAATGTAATAGGGAAGTTTCTGATTAAGTATGATCTCAATTTCTAAGTTTAGTCAAAAAGCTGGAGTGAGAGCCTAAATTTTTTTTCTCTGGTTTGAAGATGATTAATAAAGCACACATTCCGACCAAAAAAAAGTCATGAATTGATACAATATATTGAATCTTAATTGCTATGTTGCTATTCTTCCTAAGTCCTTCAATAAATAGATTCTTCACAAATGCGTCCTCCTCTAACATACTTGCCCACGTTGCAATTTCCTATCCTCATTTTGCTTATGTACAAGTGATTTATAAAGAAAATTCCTATCTTCATTATGCTTATTTTCATCAACGGCATGGTTGGAACAAAATAAAAATGAATCCCTTTCTTCAAGATTTCCTTAGTAGCAATTAGTCTTTGAAAGTATATTCTTTAACCCATAAATCAGTCATTGATATATTATGATGAAGATTATTCGGTATTTAGATATTCTCCTTTATTCCTTCGATAAATGAGTTCTATAAAAATTTAACATCCTCTCCCATATCTAACTGTCTCAAAGTTTGTTGGAGATATTACTAATATTCATCCACCGTGTGATGTCATTTCTTCTTAATTCTTATGTACGAGTGTTGTTTTTATTAAGTACATGGTTAAAACATGATACAAATGAAACCCGGTTTATAATCTTTCCCAACTCACAATCATTCCCTTTTTTCATATGCTCTTTATATTTTTATGTAGACTTACTTTGCATTTGAATCGATAGTGGTTGATTTGAGGAATCCAATTTTCGTTCCATATGACAGACGGTCACATTTAAATACATTGGTGGGACCAAAGTTTCCTATCATTGTCCCTCTTACTTGGCTGATTTTAGAAGACCCGGGTTAAAACCTAGGCTTTGATTGTTAAAACTGTAGAATAGGATCTTTTTCACACATTAATCAACCCTGCTTCCACTAATAAGTTACGAATTGATACATTATTATGAATATTAATTGCAATTTTGCTAGTCTTCCTTAGTCCTTCGATAAACAGATTCTTCACAAATGCTTCATCCTCTGACATACATGCCCATCTCATAATTAGTTCTAGACATCTAATAATTAGTTCTAGATATTACCAATATTCATCCACATTGCAATTTCCTATCTCCATATTGCTTATGTGAGAATATTTTTCATTAATTCCATGGTTAGAACATAATACCAATGAAGTTCTTCTTTCAATCTTTCCTTAGTTGGAAATTAGTCTTTTAAAGCATATTATTTTAACAATAAATAACTCATTGATACATTATGTTGAAGCCTAATCGGTATTTTGGTATTCTCCTGTAGTCCTTCGATATAAAGGTTCTTCAAAAATTTCCCATCCTCTCCCATATCTACCCTTCTCATAGCTCGTTCGAGATATTACCAAAGTTCATACACTCTGAGATTTCCTTGTTTCTTAATTGTTAAGTATGCGTGTCTTTCCATTAAGTACGTGGTTAAAACATGATAAAAATGAAACCCGGTCCTTAATATTTCCCAAATTGCAATCATTCCCCTCCATCACAAGCTCTTTTTTTTAATGTAGACTTACTTTGTTTTTGTTTCTATGGTGGTTGATTTGAGGCATCCATTATTCGATCAGTATGCCCAAAGGTCATATATTACTATATGCGTAGAACCGAAGTTGCCCATCGTTGTCCCTCTTACTTCTGCGATTTTAGAAGATCCCGAGTTAAAACCTGGGTTTTTTAATTGTTAAAACTGTAGGATGGGATATTTTTCCACCTTCAACCAACCCTTCTTTCACCAATAAGTCACGAATTGATACAATACATTGAATCTTAATTGCTATTTTGCTATTCTACCTTAGTCCTTCGATAAATAGATTCTTCACAAATCCTTAATCCTCTAACATACCTGCCCACGTTGCAATTTCCTATCTTAATATTGCTTATGTACAAGGTGTTCTTTAAAGAAAATTCCTATCTTCACAATGCTTATTTTCATCAACGGCATGGGTGGAACAAAATACAAATGAATCCCTCTCTTCAATCTTTCTTTTGTAGCAATTAGTCTTTTAAAGTATATTATTTCACCAATAAATCACTCATTGATATATTATGTTGAAGCTTAATCGGTATTTAGATATTCTTCTTTATTCCTTCGATAAACGAGTTCTTTAAAAATTCATCATCCTCTCCCATATCTACCCATCTCAAAGTTTGTTCGAGATATTACTAATGTTCATCCACTGTGTGATGTCATTTCTTCTTAATTTTTAAGTACAAGTGTTTTTTCATTAAGTACGTGGTTAAAACATGATACAAATGAAACCCAGTTTTCAATCTTTCCCAACTCACAATCATTCTCTTCCATCATATGCTCTTTATTGTTTTATGTAGACTTACTTTGCGTTTGAATCGATAGTGGTTGATTTGAGGCATCCATTCTTTATTCCATACAACAGAAGGTCACATTTAAATACATGGGTAGGATCGAAGTTTCCTATCGTTGTCCCTCTTACTTGGCCAATCCCTGGGTTAAAACCTAGGCATAGATTGTTAAAACTGTAAGATAGGATCTTTTTCACACTTTAATCAACCCTGCTTTCAATAAAAAGCCACGAATTGATACATTATGTTGTATATTAATTGCTATTTGGCTAGTCTCCCTCAGTGCTTTGATAAACATATTTTTAACAAATGCTTCATCCTCTGACATACATGCCCATCTCATAATTAGTTGAGATATTTCAATTATTCATTCACATTGCAATTTCCTATCGTCATATTGCTTATGTATGAATGTTTTTCCATCAATTCCATGGTTGGAACTTAATACAAATGAAGCTAAGTTTTCAATCTTTCCTTAGTTGCAAAGTTGTCTTTTAAAGAATATTCTTTCACAAATAAATCACTCATTGATACGTTATGTTGAAGTTTAATCGGTATTTTGAGATTCTCCTTTAGTCCTTCGAAATACAGGTTCTTTAAAAAATCCTCATTCTCACCCATATCCACCCTTCTCATAGTTTGTTCGAGATATTACCAATGTTCACATACTGTAAGATTTACTTGCTTCTTAATTCTTAAGTACGAGTGTTTTCCATTAAGTACGTGGTTAAAACGTGAAACAAATGAAAACCGGTCTTTAATCTTTCCCAAATCGCATTCATTCCCCTTTATCACATGCTCTTGATTTATTTTATGTACACTTACTTTTTTTTTAATCGATAGTTGTTAATTTGAGGCATCTATTCTTTGATCAATATGGCAAAATTTCATATTTAAATACATACGTAGGACTAAAGTTTCCTATCGATGTCCCTCCTACTTGGCCGATTTTAGAAGATCCCGAGTTAAAACCTGGCTTTAATTGTTAAAACTGTAAGATTTGATCTTTTTCAGCCTTCAACCAACCCTGCTTTAACCAATAAGTTATGAATTGATGCAATATATTGAATCTTAATTGCTATTTTTTTACTCCCCCTTAGTCATTCGATAAATAGATTCACAAATGCTTCATCCTCTAGCGTACTTGCCCATCTCATGTTTAGTTTGAGATATTGCCAATATTCATCCACTTTGCCATTTCCTATCTTCATATTGCTTATGTACGAGTTTTTTTCCCATCAATTGCATGGTTGGAAATTAATACAAATGAGGACCTATCTTCAATCTTTCCTTAGTAGTAATTAGTCTTCTAAATCATATTCTTTCACCAATAAATCACTAATTGATACATTTTAAAGCTTCATCAGTATTTAGACATTCTCTTTTACTCCTTCATTAAACAGGTTCCTTAAAAGTTCTTTATCCTCTTCCATATCTAACCGTCTCCAAGGATGTTCAAGTATTACCAATCATTTATTGTGCGATTTCCTTTCTTCTTAATTCTCAAGTACGAGTTTTTTTTCAATCAACTACAATGATAAAAGATGATACAAATGAAGCCCGGTTCAATCTTTCCCAAATCGCAATCATTCTCTTCCATTGTCTGTTTTTTTTAAGTAGGCTTACTTTGATTTCAGTTATATTGCAGGTGATTTGAGGCACCCATTCTTCGTTCATTTAGACAAAAGGTCCGATCTGAATACTTGGGTAGGACCGAGTTCCCCATCGCTCTCCCTCTTACTCCGCAAAGGTTAGAAGATCCTGAGTTAAAACTCGCGCTTTGATTGTTAAAACTAAAGGATAGGATTTTTTTGTCCTTCAACCAACAATTCTTTCACCAATAATTAACGAATTGATTCATTATGTTGAATATTAATTGCTATTTTGCTATTATCCTTAGTACTTTGATAAAAAAAGTTCTTAACAAATGCTTCATCCTCCCACATATCTGCTTATCACATGGTTAGTTCGAGATATTCCCAATATTCATCAATGTTGAAATTTCCCATATTCATTTTCCATAAGTACGAGTGTTTGTCCATTAACTGCGTGGTTGGAAATTTGATAATAACAATGCCCTGTCCTCAATCTTTCCTTTGAAGCTATCAGTCTGTTCCGTCATGCTCATTAACCAATAAATCACTACATTATGCTGAAGCTTAATAGGTATTTAGAGATTCTCCTTTAGTTCTTCGATAAACACGTTCTTGAAAAATTCACCATCCTCTGCCATAACTACTATTCTCATATTTAGATGGAGATATTACTAATGTTCATCCACTGTGCGATTTCCTTTCTTCGTATTTCTTAAGTAAGAGTATTTTTCAATTAACTATTTGGTAAAAACATGACACAAAGAAACTCGGTCTTCAATTTTTCCCAAATCGTAATCATTCTCCTGCATCATATGCTCTTGATTCTTTTATGTAGACTTACATTGTATTTGAATCGATTGTGGTTGATTTGAGGCATCCATTATTCGTTCCCTGTGATAAAAATGTCATATATAATTACATGGGTAGGACCAAAATTGCCCATCATTGTCCCTCTTACTTGGCTGATTTTAGAAAATACCGAGTTAAATCTTGGACTTTAATTTTTAAAACTGTACCATGGGATATTTTTAAGCCTTCAACCAACCATTCTTTCACCAATAATTAACGAATTGATACATTATGTTGAATCTTAATTGCTATTTTGCTATTATCCCTTAGTCCTTCGATAAACAGATTTTTAACAAATGCTTCATTCTCCCACATACCTGCTCATCACTTGGTTAGTTCGAGATATAGCCAATATTCATCAACTTTCCAATTTCCTATATTCATTTTGCACATGTACGAGTGTTTTTCCATCAACTGCGTTGTTGGAAATTGAAACTAACAAAGCCTTGTCTTCAATATTTCATTTCAAGCTATCAGTTTGTCCCGTCATGTTCATTAACCAATAAATCACTATATTATGTTGAAGCTTATTTAGTACTTAGAGATTCTCCTTTAGTTCTTCGATAAACACGTTATTGAAAATTTATCATCCTCTCCCATATATACCCTTCTCGTAGTTAGTTGGAGATATTACTAATGTTCATCCACTGTGCGATTTACTTTCTTCTTATTTCTTAAGTACGAGTATTTTTCCATTTAGTACTTGGTTAAAACATGATACAAATGAAACCCGGTCTTCAATTTTTCCCAAATTGTAATCATTCTCCTGCATCATATGCTTTTGATTCTTTTATGCAGACTTACTTTGTATTTGAATCAATTGTGGTTGATTTGAGGCATCCATTATTCATTCCATATGATAAAATGTCATATATAAATACATGGGTAGGACCAAAATTGCCCATCATTGTCCCCCTTACTTGGCTGATTTTAGAAAATACCGAGTTAAATCCTGGGCTTTAATTTTAAAAACTGTAGGATGGAATATTTTTAGGCCTTCAACCAACCATTCTTTCACCAATAATTAAAGAATTGATACATTATGTTGAATCTTAATTGCTATTTTGCTATTATCCCTTAGTCCTTCGATAAACAGGTTCTTAACAAATGTTTCATCCTCCCACATACCTGCTCATCTCATGGTTAGTTCGAGATATTGCCAATTTTCATCAACGTTGCAATTTCCTATATTCATTTTGCATAAGTACAAGTGTTTGTCCATCACCTCTATGGTTGGAAATTGATACTAACAAAGCCATGTCTTCAATCTTTCCCTTGAAGCTATCAGTCTGTTCCGTCATGTTCATTAACTTTGGCCGATCTTCTAACTTTGGCCTAGTCTCCCTTAGTCCTTCGATAAACAGATTCTTCACAAATGCTTCATCCTGTGACATACATGTCTATCTCATGGTTAGTTTGAGATATTGCCAATATTCATCCATGTATCAATTCCTATCTTCATATTGCTTATGTACGAGGGTTTTTTCATCAAACTGTATAGTTGGAACTTAAAACAAATGAAGCCATCTTTTCAATTTTTCCTTAGTAGTAATTAGTCTTTTAAAGCATATTCTTTTACCAGTAAATCGATCATTGATGCATTATGTTGATCCTTAATTGGTATTTAGAGATTCCCCCTTTAGTCCTTTGAGACACAGGTTTTTTTATAAATTCCTCATCCTCTCCCATATCTACCCTTCTCATTGTTTGTTCGAGATATTACGCATGTCCATCTACTGTGCAATTTCATTTCTTCTTAATTCTCAAGTACGAGTTTTTTCCCCATCAACTACGTCATTAAAACATGAAACAAGTGATGGCTGGTCTTCAATCTTTCCCAAATCGCAATCATTATCTTCCATCGTATGCTCTTGATTTTTTAAAAGTAGACTTACTTTGATTTCAGATATATTGCCGTAGATTTGAGGTAGCTATTCTTTGTTCCTTTGGATAAAAGGTTAGATTTGACTATTTGGGTAGGAAAGCGGTTGCCCATCACTCTCTCTCTTACTCGACCAAAGTTAAAAGATCCCGAGTTAAAACTTGGGCTTTGATTGTTAAAGCTAAAGGATGGGATTTTTTTCGGCCTTCAAGCAACCATTCTTTCACCAATAAGTCACAAATTAATACATTATGTTGAATCATAATTGCTATTTTGCTATTCTTTCTTAGTCCTTGATAAACAGGTTCTTCACAAATGCTCCATCCTCCTACATACCTACCCATCTCATGGTTAGTTTGAGATATTGTCAATATTAATCCACATTGCAATTTTCTATCGTCATATTGCTTATGCACGAGTGTTTTTCCATCAACTGTATGGTTGGAACTTGATAAAAATGAAGCTATATCTTCAATGTTTCCCTAATAACAATCAGTCTGTTTGATAAACGTGTTTTTCAAAAATTCATCATCCTTTCTGATATTTACCATTCTCAAATTTAGGTTAAGATATTACTAATGTTTATCCAATGTTCTATTTCGTTGATTGTTATTTCTTAAATACAAGTGTTTTTCCAATAGGTACATGGTTGAAACAGGATACAAATGAAGCCCGGTCTTCAATCTTACCCAAATCGCACCATTCTCTTCCATCATATTCTCTTTTTTTATTAGAGTTACTTTGAATTCAAATGGATTATGGTTTATTAGACCTAGGAATTCTTTGTTCCTTTGGACAAAAGGTCAAATTTGAATACCCGGGTAGGACCGCAGTTGCCCATCGCTGTCGCATTTACTCTGCCGAAGTTAGAATATCCTGAGTCAAAACCAGGGCCTTGATTGTTTAGGCCGTATGATGGGATCTTTTTCAGTTTTTAACCAACCCTGGTTTCACCAATAAGTCACGAATTGATACATATGTTGAATCTTAATAGTTATTTAGCTATTCTCCCTTAGTCCTTCGATAGATAGGTTCTTCACAAATACTTCATCCCCTTATATACCCGAACATATCATGGTTAGTTTGAGATATTGCAAATATTCATCCTTGTTGCAATTTTCAATCTTTATATTGCTTAAGTACGAGTGTTTTTCCATCAGCTATGTGGTTAGAACTTGATATAAATGAAACCCCATCTTCAATCTTTCCCTAGTAGCAATAAGTCTATTCCAGCCCATTCATTAATCAATAAATCACATATTGATACACTATGTCGAAGCTAAACCATTATTTAAAGATCTTCCTCTAGTCCTTTGATAAACAGGTTACTAAAAAAATTCTTCAACCACTTCCATAGTTAGTTCGAGATATTACAAATGTTCATCCACTATAAGATTTCCTTGCTCAATAATACTGAAGTACGAATGTTTTTTCATTAAGTACATGGTTAAAACATGCTGCAAATGAATCCCGATCTTCAATCTTGTTCAAATAACAATCATTCTCTTCCATCATATGCTCTTGATTTTTTTAAGCGAACTTACTTTGAATTTGAATGGATTGTGGTTTATTTGAGGTTTCCATTGTTCCTTTGGACAAAAGAGCAGATTTGAATAAGAGGGTAGGACCGCAGTTGCCCATGGTCGCGCCTCTTACTCGGTCGAACTTAAAAGATTCCGAGTTAAAACAAGGGCCTTAATTGTTAAAGTTGTACGATTACATATTTTTCGGTCTTCAATCAACTCTACTTTTACCAATAATTCATGAATTGATACATTATGTTGAATCTTAATTGGTATTTTGCTACTTTCCCTTAGTTTTTTGATAAACAGGTATTTTCACAAATGCTTCATCCTCTCAAATACCTGCCAATCTCATGGTTAGTTCGAGATACTGCCAATATTCATCCATGTTGCAATTTTTTATTTTCATATTGCTTAAGTATGAGTATTTTTCTATCAACTACGTGGTTAGAACTTGATAGGGACAAAGCCCTGTCTTAAATCTTTCCCTAGTAGCAATCAGTTTGTTCTGGCATATTCATTCACCAATAAATCACTTATTGATACATTATGTTGAAACTTAATTGGTATTTAGAGATTCTCCTTTAGTCCTTCGATAAACAGGTTCTTAAAAATTTCATCATCCTCTCCCATATCTACCCCTGTTATAGTTAGTCCAAGATATATCTAATGTTCATCCACTGTGCAATTTGCCTTGCTTCTTAATTCTTATGTACGATTATTTTTCCATCAAGTACGTGGTTAAAACATGATACAAATGAAGCCCGGTCTTCAATCTTTCCCAAATTGCTATAATTCACTTCGATCATATTTTTTTTAAGTAGACTTACTTTGAATTCGAATGGATTGTGGTTGATTTCAGGCAGCCATTCTTCGTTCCTACGGACAAAAGGTTATATTTGAATATGTGATTATGACTACAGTTTTCCATCATTGTCCCTCTTACTAGGCCAAAGTTAAAAGATTCCAAGTCAAAACCAGGGACTTGATTGTTATGGCTGTACGATGAGATCTTTTTCGGCTTTTAACCAACCCTGCTTTCACCAATGGGTCAGGAATTGGTACATTATGTTTAATCTTAATTTTCATTTTGCTATTTTCCCTTCATCCTTCGATAAACAGGTTCATCACAAATGCTTCATCCTCTCACATACCTATTCATCTCATGCTTAGTTCGAGTTACTGCCAATATTCATCCAAGTTACAATTTTCTATCTTCATATTGCATAAGTATGAATATTTTTCCATCAACTACTTGGTTGAAACCTTATACACAGAAAGCCCTGTCTTAAATCTTTTCTAGTGGCAACCAGTTTGTTCCAGCGTATTCATTTGCCAATAAATCACTTTGATACATTATGTTGAAGCTTAATTGGTATTTAGAGATTATCCTTAGTCCTTCGATAAACTGGCACTTCAAAAATTCACCATCCTCTCCCATATCTACCTCTCCCATAGTTAGTCCGAGATATTACCAATGTTCATCCACTGTGCAATTTACCTTTCTTCTTAATTGTTATGTGGTAGTATTTTTCAATCAATTACGTGGTTAAAACATGATACGAATGAAGCCTAGTCTTCAATCTTTCCCAAATTACAATAATTCGCTTCCATTATATATTTTTTATTTCTATTAAGTAGACTTACTTTGAATTTGAATGGATTGTTGTTGATTTGAGGTAGCCATTCTTTGTTCCATTGGATAAAATGTTAGATTTGAATGCAAAGGTAGGACCGCAGTTGCCCATCATTGTCCCTCTTTCTCGGCCGAAGTTAAGATATTCTGAGTCAAAACCAGGGCCTTGATTGTTATGGATTCACGATGAGATCTTTTTCGGCTTTCAACCAACCGTGCTTTCACCAATAGGTCAAGAATTGATACATTATGATATTAATATGAATATTGCTAGTTTCCCATAGTCCTTAAAAAAATAGGCTCTTCACAAATGTTTCATCCTCTCACATCCCTGGCCATCTCATGGTTAGTTCGAGATACTACCAATATTCCTCCACGTTGCAATTTCCAATATTTAAATTGCTTAAGTACGAGTGTTTTTCCATCATCTGCATGGTTGGAACTTGATACAAATGAAGCCTTGTCTTGAATCTCTCTGTGGTAGCAATTAGCCTTTTCCAGCATATTCATTCACCAATAAATCACCTATTTATATATTATGTAGCTTAATTGGTATTTAGAGGTTTTCCTTCATTCCTTTGATAAACTGGTTTTTTCAAAAATTCATCATGCTCTCCCATATCTTCCACTGTCATAGTTAGTTTGAGATATTACCAATGTTCATGCACTGTTCAATTTCCTTACTCCTTAATTCTTATGTGCGAGTGTTTTTCCATTAAGTACATGGTTAAAACATGATACAAATGAAGCCTAATCTTCAATCCTTCCAAAATTGCAATCATTCTCTTCTATCATATGCTTTTGATTTTTTTAAATGTAAACTTAATTTGATTTCAAATGGATTTTGGTTGATTTGAGGCAACCATTCTTTTTTCCTTCACACAAAAGGTTAAAATTGAATACATAAGTAGGACTACAGTTGCCCATCATTGTCCTTCTTACTCGGCCAAAGTTAGAAGATCCCGTGTAAAAACTGGGCTTTGATTATTAAAGCCATAGGATTGGATCTTTTTCGACCTTCAACAAACTTTTATTTCACAAATAAGTCACCAAATGATACATTTTGTTGAATATTAATTGGTATTTTGCTATTCTCCCATAGTCTTTCGTTAAACAAGTTCTTATCAAATGTTTCATACTCTCCCCTACCTATCCATCTCATGGTTTGTTTGAGATATTGCTAATATTCATCCGCATTGCAATTTCTTATCTTCATATTGATTAAGTACGAGTGTTTTTCCATCAAGTGCGGGGTTTGAAATTGATACAAATGAAGCCTTCTCCTCAATCTTTCCTGGGTAGCAATTAGTCTGTTCCTGCATATTCTTTCACCAATAAGTCACTCATTGATAAATTTTGTGGAAACTTAATCTTTGTTTGGAGACCCTGCTTTAATCCTTCGATAAATAGGTTTTTCAAAAATTCATCATCCCTCCCAAATCTACCCTTCTCATAGTTAGTTCCAGATATAACCAATGTTCATCCACTTTTCCATGGAAATCTCAATTTAATGAGCATTTGGGGG
>JAULKJ010301458.1:0-11536 GCA_032355405.1 Rubia balearica | reverse complement strand
AGAATTCAAGAAAGTTGGCCCTGCCCGAGGAATGTTCCTTACTTGGCCCCGTAGACTTATATACGCAGATCCTGTCACGGATCGACATTTGAAGAAAACAAGGCCTCCATCACCAAATCCGATGAAGACAACACCTAACCAGATGAAATCGATGCCCAGGTTGGTTCCAACACCAACTAGGGCTATACCTTTATTGGAAAGAGCACAAATCCCTGGAGACGCACCTAGCTTTGTACTTGTCCTTTATAACATGGTACATCCCCATGATCGAAACTCAACATATGCATTCTTGGGAAATTAATGTGTATTTGGATGCAAAAGTGAAATTATGGCATCATGGAGTGATTTGGAAAACCTATGGAGATGTGAGCAAGTTAATCAAGCGATGATGTCGATCTACACCTTGTGAGTGATTTTTTTAAATTTAATTTCTAAATTCTATTTCAATTATGCTAACCATTGCTATTAAAAATAATACATACTATGAAATTGTCCAAGTACATGTTTTTTTACCAGTAATAAAAAAAAGGATGGATTGGATACATGTGCCCAGTCATTATAAAAGAAATTGGTTGTACAAAACAAGAGAGGATTGACTACATTTGCAAGTGCCTAGGCCAGAAGGATAAGATGATTTTTATTGTGCCGTACATCGAGAGGTTATTCACAACATTCATTTTCTTTAGAAACATTGTTCCGCATATTGCTAATAATTTTGTAATTTTATTATCCAGGGAACATTGAAGATTAATATTGATAGTCCCCGCAAAGAAGCGAGTGTATTGGATGGATCCCTTGCACTTCCAACCGTTTGATGCATTCGTTGAAAATTTAAATCTTCAATGAAGGAAAATAGTGAGGAAACAAATTGTTCATTTCAAGTGTTCGAAATCAAGGTGGTCTATCAATATGTTAATTTCCAATATACTTTACATATTTGGTGCAATAGTCTTCATAATTTATGTTTTTAACATATAGTACGATAAACAAGCTCAAACTTGGGAGTGCGGATATTACGTCATGTTATACGCGACCAAGTGCATAGACAAAGTACAAGAAGATGTACTTGGTAGGAACACTCAAGTTAGATAAACAGTGAATCGTAGAAATGTCAAAATAGATTTGTAGTGAATTCTATTCCTATCTTTAGATTATTTCTTGATTAGCGTTATCTATAGATTTTTGTTTAGGTGAAATATACAATCATGCATTGTTTCTAAATTATAGATGTGTATCAAGACTATTTTTGTGCCCGGAATATTAATGAAGGAAAATTTATACCACCAGAGCAGATTTTATTTCCGAGTCCGGAACGTAGTTTTGTGTCTTCGATTTTCATATCCCATTGGTCAGAATAGTTTTTCCAAACTCAAAAATTTGCAACATGATTACCTTTATATCGGAAACAATTTTATGTACAAAAATTACTCAGCAAAAAAATCCAGATACAGACCGGATATGGGACACGAATCTGAAAACATAATTTCCTTTCACAAAGAGACGAAACATGGTAATTTCATATTTTCGAGTTCGGAAAGAAACTACTTTGTGGAATCGGAAACTTCTGTGAGGGTACGAGGAATGAACCTCTTTTTCTGAGGTCAAAAATATATTAAAGGTGGTCCTGGGCTATAATTTAAGGCGGGTTTCAACCCCTTCCATTGGTTACTTTTAAAGGTAGTTCTAGGAACCGCCTTCTTTTTGGATTGTTTAAAAGCGGAACCAATAAACTCACTTAGAAAGTGTCTTTAAATTTCTGACAGAACCAGCTTTAATAGGCCATCCTACCCTAGTGGTAAGTGAAAAAATTTGAAAAGTAAACCGGCACTCCTAAATTCGATTCCAATCTTCATTCACGGGACCTTTGTGATCCCCATTCAAAATAATTAATGATCTCCGATAGTTTTAAGGAAACCTGCATGATCCCACTGAGACTTCCACAAAATCTTTCGATTAGCCCTTGCATACTACTCCCCTCCGTCCCACTTTAAACATCCTAATTGATTTTTGAAAAAACTTTTAGACAAGTATATGTGGCATCTTTTTAATAGGTGATGAAAGTGGGCCTACATAAATCAAATGAAAGGAAGAGTTATGACCAAATATTTATGTCTAAAAGTAGAATGTTTAGAATTAGAAAGTTTATAGTGGGATGTCCCAAAAAGAAAATAGGAAGTTTAAAGTGGGACTTAGGGAGTAGTAAGTAATCATATAAAATTAACTCTAGGCCCAGTATTAGGACTTTAAAAAAATTATGGTTGGATTTTCCTTATCTTTTAAATTTAAAAACCCTAGAATGTTTAATTTTGTCCGATTCTGTGTGGTGGAATTTATCTTCCAAATTAATAACGCTTATAGTCAGGTTATTAATAAAATACTAATAAAAATGAGGGAAGACTACCCCAGTGACCTTGATGCATAAGTCGAAAAAATATGATTGTGACAATGTGATTTAGATTATTGGCTATCTCTAGTTTTGCATTTCTCCCCACCATCTTGGAGAGACCTAATTGTAAAAACACAAAAGTTAACTGGTTGTGTTGAAATCGATTATAATCAAACCCAATGTTAATGAAGCTCATGGAAACTTACAATATGAAATACTAATGTCTAATTAACTGTTTACCGTTATTAAGGTCAGTTATGTTTCTTTTTAGTCAAATGCAAGCCCAATTGATATGCTAGTGGGATAAAATGTTATGGCCCAATATATCCACGGTCAACGTCGCTCATGCAGTTGGTAAGACATAGGCCCATTTGATATGCCAGTGGGATGAAATGGTGGGGTTTACAGTAAGATAAGGCGACGTCGCTCAGTCGTCGCTCTTGTGTCGACCAGGTTGATTGATAAGCGAAGTTATATTGGTGCGGAAGTCACAACGCTCTGTAACGACTATATATATGGAGCCTACCTAATACATCACTCTAAACATTCAAATTTCCTTCGAACTTCAACAATCTTGGCCATCATTTCAAAGGTATGTTTAAACCTGTGGCTATTTTAATTTTGCCTTTTAATCTACTATTGAATTTTTTATGTATATGGTAAGTGATATGTTATTTGTTTCATATAAGGATGTTTCTACGGATTAGGGTTCTAGGATTGGTTTATGGGGTGTTACCCCCATTATTGTGGCTAAATTGTTTATAATTTAGGAGCTTTCAATTTGCTATTTTCTGTTGTTGGCAGAGTGTCCCCGTTTCATGGATGCGATGTCTCCTGTCTATTGATCCTACTTCAGTTAGAGCGACCAATGTGCGAGGTTTCTTATTCATATTTTTTGTAGTTTACAAAGCATCGCACACTTATCGGTTAACCATTTGCTTTTACCGATCCATGTGCGACTTTGCTCTATCTTGTTGCATTCATATATTAATTGATTAACAGATTACTTGAATTGATTTGTAATGAATCATTAAAATATAAATTTTGGGAATCATATCTAATAGTGCTAGATCGCGTCGTTCCTCAATTGTGGTGAGCGATTTTATGTTTACATTTAACTTGCATTTCCTTGTATTACAATATTCCAATTTAAATTTATAATTATTTTCTCGACCATAACAGATCTGTAGCGATTTGGATGATGACCGTCCTCAAACTACATTTGGCAACATCATTACGCATTTCATCCACACCCTGACGCAGACAAACTTCGGGGAAATTCGCATCCCTGTAAGTATTCTATGTCACATATCATTTTATTTTCAAAAATATTTTTCTATATTTTATTTTCATATAAAATGAACATGGTTTTTGTTTATAATTCAGTAAGTGCCTAGCCAGATTGTGGAGCTCCTACCGCCATACAAGTTGTCTGTTGTCCTCACGTGCAGCAGAAGGGAGTTCCACATGAATTACTCAGGGAACAGGAGAATGCAGAACCTGACGCCGAAGGGTTTTCAACAGTTTCTTATTGCGGAGAAACTCAGGGTTCGGGACATGCTCTACTTCAAGCTGATCAATGGTGTCGGTCCTATAGTTTATAATAATGAAGTTCTTCCCTATTGATATAAGTATTTGTTTTACCCAGACTATGATCAGAAAATTTATATTAAATGTGTTAATTCGTATTTGGACCAAGATTTATATTGTCGTATTTTTAAATTTAAACTTTAATTTATAATCTTTTTGTTAGCTATGTTATTTTAATGTTATTCAATCCTTAATATTTAGCCTAACATACGTACAAAGTTTTAACAGTAGTATTAGCAAAAAGCAAAAATAAATTATTGGTTATTGTTTCAATCAGTTTGCAACTAAAAATTGTCGTTGCGAAATTTGTTTTAAATTAAACTGGAACTGTTGACCGCCTACTTGGTTGGCTGAAATTGTTAGGACCACCAAAGTATGCGACGTCAGTAAGTGGTTGACACCATATCACTTGATCCAACTTTGGTGCGACGTTGCATAAATCGAGACGGACAACACAATGGTTCAAAATGACATCGTTTTTAAATGGGTATAAAAAGAAGGACCCTAACAATCAATTCAACCATCTATTCACAAGTTTCCCGCAAATTCCAACCGTCTCCAACTTCCTCCTCATCTTCTCTCTTGGAAAACGGTTTGGTTTTTCTAATCTCCTAGCACCCAAGTTTTGGAATTCTTACTTTACAATGTTTGATCTGTGGTCTGTGAATGTGCTTAAATTTTTGGTCATCTAGTTTTGTCTCAAATTTATGTGAGTGTGCACTGTCCTTGACTTTAAATGTAGGTACAATGTTTTGGTTTGTCCCAAAGGGTTTTTGTTTAATTTGATGTTGATTAAACTTAATTTTTCCAATTTTATGTGTTTATTCCCATAGTTTCCTCTGATATATGTGACGTCGCTATTCTGTCTACCACAACTCGGTTCATGCGATTATAGTGCGATGTCACATATTTTTATTTCCAGTAGCTTATTCTTCAGTTTGTGACATTGCACTATTATCGTGTGACCTTCAGTATGACCAAAATGTTACCGGCATTGCATTATGACATATAAGTGTATAATTGTTTTACATATGCAATTTTGGTCTTGTGTCGGTCATGTCTTTGGCTTTAGCAACCAGTATGTGAAGTCGCATGTACATGTCGGCCATCCCACTGCTTTGGGTTGGCATGCACCTTCGACGACATTGCCGCTCTAGGCATTCCATAGGGTAGTTCGCACTTAACATTTTCCCTTTTAATAGAGGATGAATGGCTAGCGAAGGATCGTCTTATCCGCCTTTTTTCAGGTCTTTCTCCAACATATATATTGGCATTGACAGACATACATACATATGATGGCTCTTGATATTGGAATACTCTTTGGAGAAATCTAGAGCCCATTTTCTTCGACATTGATAGACATACGATGGCTCTTGATAGCCCACATTTCCAATGCGCTCTCAAGCAACAAAACTTTGGGGGAAAACCCAACCTTTGTAAAAAAAATTAAATAATTTTATTTGTTGACAATTTCATATCTATATACATATGCATATTTCTAATTAATCTTTTTTATGTGATTCAGTACATCCCGTGTAAGATTGTACAACTCTTGTCGACAGAGAAGACCCTCCCCCCCGTAGTGCTGAGGTGCTATGGGATAGAGTAGCGTATGAACTACTCGGGGTAAGGTAAGATCAAGGATTTTTTCCCAAAGGGTTTTGGCGAGTTCCCTAGGGGACACAACCTACACATCGAGGACACCTTGATCTTTGAGGTGATAAAAGTTGGAGGCCAATCGTCTTCAAGGTCATCATTGTCCGAGTTGATAAAGTTTATTGTATTTTCAGTTATTTTGGAACTAAGTCAACTCTTATTCGAAATTATGTACTATTTGTATGGATACTTTCAAGAATATTATTTTTCTAATTATATAACTATCTTATTTGAACATTATATAATTTACTGTGTATACGTGAGATTTGATTTACGCGTGATATAACAAACCATTTTATAATTATATGATTAAAAACCATTGAACAAAGGGTGTACTGGACGTGTACAAAAGAGGGGAGGATTTCTAGCATGTTTTGTAGCACAATGATTACTAGCTATTGTAGTGCCTGATTGTCCTTTCACATACCCCTAAATCAATCGTGATGACAAGTTATTGGGATCAGAGAGATTCCAAAATGGGGATAAGTGCACGACCATCATTCTTTTATAACACCATCAAATTCTTTTCTTTAATGTATCTTTTACATATCTGCGACTTCGGTAGTCAATCGTAACACATGTCGGTGCAAACGACGTTTAATGAGAAATTGGGCCACCTATTAAAACAACATGTGCGACATCGTACTCTATTCATTAACATTATTTACGTCATTTTTTAACCTTGTACTTCGGTTCATATAATAATCAAGGTAAAAAATCAATTATTTACCTCAGTTTTTTATAACTTATGTAAATAATATATTTTATTTTTGAAAAAATAACCGGGGTAAACAAACTTTTTACCTCAGTTATTTTATGTTAACAAAAAAACTGAGGTAAAAGGGGTGAAGTAATAGGTCATTTTTCCTGTACGTAGTGTCCACAACATTTTCAAGATGTGTTTACTTCATTAGAACCACAAAGAGAATTTATCTTCCAATCTACTGCAATGATTCAACCATCTATAACAGACCAAATGCATGTGTCCCTTACAAGACCCTATGTAGCTCAGGTGGTTTTAAAGGCACTAAAGAAAATGGTGCCAAACAAATCACCAAGCCCACACGTGATGCCTCCATCTTTTTACCAAAACTATTGGGAAATTATGGGGCCAAAAGTTACATCATCAATTCTACAGTTCTCAATTGTGGTGGACTCTTGAACAGTTTAAATGATACCACGGTAGTCTTAATCCCAAAAGTAAAAAAGCCGACAGAGATCTCGCAGTATCGACCCATTAGTCTATGCAATGTTATGTACAAAATCATCTCTAAATGCTTATCTAATAGACTCTGAAGCATTATGGATAGGATTATTTCGGAATATCAAAGTACTTTTGTGCCTAAGCATCTCATCTCTGACAACATTCTTATAGCACATGAGGCTCATCACTTTATAAAAAGTAAAAAAAAGAATTGAGGATATATGTCAATAAATTTGGACATGAGTAAAGCGTTTGATAGAGTGGAGTGACCTTTAATAATACAGACACTACAATCTATGGGTTTTAATGAGCACTTCATCAGGATTATAGAGCAATGCATATCATTAGTTCAGTTCTCTATCATGCTTAATGGGCAACTTTTTGGTAATCTTACTTCATCCAAACGTATCAGACAAGGATATCCTATATAACCTGATCTGTTTATTATCTGTGGGGAAGTCTTGTCCCAAATGCTCTAGGATAGCTAAAAAGAAAATTGATATCGTGATTGAAGATAGCAAAGTCAGCACATACATTGTCTCACTTTCTTTTTGCCGATAACACTCTAATATTTGGTGAAGCATCCCCCAGGGAGGCAACGCATCTGAAACAAATTTTGCAAGATTATGAGAAGGTGTTAGGACAAAAGGTGAATTATGATAAATCATCAATCTCGTTCAGTCCGAATGTGCATAAGAAATTAGGGAAAACATACTCTCTATTATGGATATGACGGAGTCGAGAGGACCTGACAAATATCTGGGTCTCCCAACTATCTTTGGAAGATCAAAATACACCTCTTTAGAGTCAATGAAAACAAAAGTGTGGAAAAAAGTACAAATTGAGTTGGAGGAATAAACAGCTGTCAAAAGGATGGAAAGAGATTCTCATCAAGGAAGTTCTACAATCCATGTCTATATATACTGTGTATTACTTTGAATTACCAGATACTCTTGTAAAGCATATACACCAGTTTTTTGCTAAATACTGGTGAGGTAGCTCCAGCGCGAAAAAGAAAATACACTGGGCAAAGTGGGTACAACTTTGCGCTCCAAAAGGAATGGGAAGATTGGGATTTAAATATCTAAAAAAAAATTTAACTTGGCCCTCCTAGGGAACCACTCATGGAGACTATTCATGAATCCAACATCGACAATAGCAAGACTTTTAAAAGAAAAATACCATGAAGTATTAATAGTATTAGAGGAGAATATAGGACATGGACCATCATATGCATGGAGATCTATTGGTAGGTAGAAATATATTGATCAAAGGCCTTAGGAAACGAATTGGGAATGGATAGAGCACAAGGGTGAAAATGATAAATGGTTACCAAGATTAGGACATGCGAACCAATTTCATTGCCAGATGATTATTCCAAAAATATCACAGTCAGATAATTAATGATGGAGAATGGAAAACATGGAATACAGAACTCACAAAATGATAGGTTTAGTTCGGAAGAAGCTCATCCCATTCTTGCTATGCCAAGACCATATCAAAATAAGGAAGATTGTTGGACATGAATACCCACTATGGATGGTACATACTCTGTCCAATTAGGATATAAACGATCTATTAGCTTAATGTATTTCAGCAATGAAGGTCATGCAACAAGCAACAATCAAGCACCCTCTCCTCATTAGAAATCACTATGGAAATTGCCCGTACCAAATAAAATTTCCCATTTTATTTTGAGGCTATGTAAATACCATCTTCCTACACCAAAGAACTTATGCCAAAGAGGAAGATAGGAAAAAGTCATTATTTGTCATGTACAGACGATATTCTATTTCATTGCCCAGTAGCCCACCAAATGTGGTTTGCAGCAGATGTTCATGAGAAAGTATATCATTTCCACCAACAGAACTCCATTCTCAGGGTCACAGATCTGACCATTAATCTAGAGGGAGACTCGATGGCGATTATAGCAGTTCTAATGAATCAGTTGTGGCACCATCGTAATATGCTCTTACATGGTGAATCTCATCATATCATACCATCTTATTGCATTCATGTCGCCTTTCATCAATTGGAGGAACTAATACTTGGTGAAAACAAGCCAATTTTGACAAATAATCCATTGTCCGCTGTTTCAAATACCACAGTGTAAGGCAACTTGGGGGGGGGCTCTCTTCTTTGATGCAGAAAAAACAAGGGACCTCACATGCTTTGGATGTTACATAGTAGACTCAGAGGATGAGATTCTTTCGGCACAACTTGCAGAAGCATCAGCCTTGAGATATGCACTTACCAAATGTATTGATCTTAAAATATATCCAGGTCCAGTTAGAGGGGATGCACAAATATTGATCAGTGCTACTTATAATTTGGAAGAAGATAGATCTGACTTCGGACTGTTATGCACAGAAATAAAAAAAATTATTATCAAATTACAAGATCCACTAGTACAAGGGATTCTAAGATAAGCAAATAGTGTAGCACATATGGTAGCACAATATCCGAGCACTAATTGCTTGCACTTTTACTCATGGAGCTCGACTCCACATTTCGTAACTCAACCAAGTTCTTAATGAAATACAAATCTCTTTTTCAAAAAAAAACTTAAAATCATACCCTACAATATCATAATCTTAAACATGGCATTAACTGCATCAACAATTCCACCAAAAAACATTAATTCCACACATTTAATTCAATACACATTTTCATAAACGTACCAAGAAATTATCGATCACCAAACAAGATCAACAACAATATATGATTATCGAAATCTGCCATTGCCACAAGTCTTGATCAAAACATTGTTTAACTTTTATTATCTTCATTGAAGTCCATTTAATATCTTTTTACCTTAAAAAAATCAACCTATACAATCAAACCCATACCCCCCAAAAAAGGTGGGTAGGCAAACATTTAATGCACCTCTAACACTATTCATTTAATTTTCAACTGCTGCTAACCATTATTTTAAATACATATAGCTGGTATGTTACACCGATTCATATCTTCTTCTTTTTCCTTCAAAAATCGGTGTACCGAAACACATTTTTTGCTCATCCCAAGTAATAATCACCAGTTGAATACACATTTTTTTGACAGAAAGTGATTCATTTTCATTCATAATTAGAAAATAGGGTACAAAGTGTGATAGAACGTGTTAACACATGTGTTTCCGCTACTTGTAATATATCTACCTTGACAATACTTACCTTTTAGAAAACCAACCCTAAAACTAACATCTCATTTACAAGTTTAAAGTATGGTGGGATATCAGGGTATTTAGTAATGAAGCGGAAAGCAATTAAATACAATTAATTATTCATCCAACTGCTACAAATTTTGCTTGACAGCACCGATATTTTTACTAGTCTCCGTTTTTCCGGTACTAATAACAAATTTGGCACCAATTTCTCATACCTAATATTACAATACATGTGCCTGTGGAGTATGGAGGTATTTTCCAATGGGGAAGTCTATCAACTTATGGCCCCCTAATTTTTCACATTAAATATTATAATCTTTGAGCTCGTCTCTTGAAAGATGGTATTTTTATATGTCATGAAAAATCAAGGTTTAAAGTACAAATTAAAAATAAATAAAGATAAAAATTTTGGGTTGCATAAAACGAGTTACAAACTTTATAACTACTACACGTTGCATAATAAATTTTTAATATTGCAACTAAAATATTTTACCTTTTATTGTTTTAAATAAACTCTGTCTTTCCATAAAACTATGTAAAGATGATTTTTCCAAGACTTTGCCATAATATTTATATAGAATTTATATATTATATTTTAAAAATAAAACAAATAATAATATGTATATGTATTTGAATGTGAAAATATAGAAATATATAATATAAATTTCTAAAATTTTAAATTTAGTGTGTATTTCAACAAGTACAGTATATAAATGGAAAATACATTGATATGTCCATAAACTTATGCACATACCATCTATAGCAGACCCGTCTTTTCCAACAGTGCATAGCCAGAAAATTTTATATGTTGGAAAATTTTATATGTTAAGGTGTTGGCTCAATCACATATTGACATATGTCAATTTTAAATTTATTTTTCCATAAAATGACTGAATATTAAGTAGTGGTTGAATTTTTGAACACATGACAACATGTTATTTAACTCTCACCTTAACATACAAAATTTCTAACATATAAAATTTTCTCGCTGCACGGCTAAGGTTACTCAACATTAACATTAAACTTTAAAGTATAAAAGAGTAATATTCCTGAAACATGCCTTAATATGTCCTCCGCTGATGCTTCTCGTGATTCTCATATGGGCCCCTCTAAGTTAACTTCCAGTTTCGACATGAAAAACGTTAATTTCTTGTTTTATTAATTTCGTACGCGCAAAATCTCATTAAGTCCGGACCCACAACGTGTAACTTAATAACCATATGAATTGAAATTGAGACCACATTAAGCAGAGCAAGCCCAACAATACTAGTAAAAAGATATGGAGGTTTCATATAGCTTGATTTCTGGGCTTTATAGTGGTATCTTTTTCTTGGTTCTAATCTTGACATGGAGAGCATTCAACTGGGTATGGTTGAAGCCGAAGAAGCTGGAAAAGAGCCTAAAAAAGCAAGGGTTCAGAGGAAATGCATACAAATTAGTACATGGAGATTTTAAGCACATTAGATCACTTTTCATGGAAGCACTCTCCCACCCAATTGGTCTCACTGATGATCCTGTGCCAAGAGTCAGTCCT
>JAULKJ010301448.1:0-11537 GCA_032355405.1 Rubia balearica | reverse complement strand
CCGCGAGGGGAGGCACTAGGTTTAGGATTTAGGATTGGTTGGCTGATGGAAAAGACTATGGCGAGCGGTAGTGGCCGACGGCAGAGACGATGCAGCTGAGGGGAGAGGGTGGCGGAGCCTAGGGTTTCCGATGTGGCAGCGGAGAGGAGAGGGGGAGGGAGAAGGAACCGTGAGGGGAGAAGAAATGGGAAGAGTGACGATGGGAGAGGGGAGAGGGCGCCAGAGCACGGTGGGCGATTTTGAAGAAGAAATGAAGAAGAAATATTATTTTGTCATAAGGGTATTTTTGTCATTTCATTTCCTAGTCTTGTTTGAATTAATTTGGTCAATGTCGGAATCAGGCTCTTTGGTTAGATTGGCACATATGACAATAACTTAGGGTTAAATTGACACTTTCTGAGATTGCAGGGTTGTATTAGCACATTTAGGCTAAATTCAGGGTTATAAATGTATTTATCCCAAATATTTTTCTTTACAAACAGAATCTAGTTTCATAGAAGTAATTTTATGAGTCTGTCTCTAATAGCAATGGAAAGACAGTGGGTCTAGTGCAGTTTAAAGACAAAGCAATTAAAATTTGGGTCAAAATTTTTAACTTCCTTTAACACTCGATAAAATCCCCTTTTCCTCATGGACGACCCCAACTTGCTACTATCTATTTTCTAGTAGTTAGCCGCAATTAGGGCCTATAAATACTATTTTTTAGAGGGACAACGATGGCCTCCCAAACATTAACTCCTATTACCAAAACCCCAGCCAAAAAAGGAAAAACATCAAAATGAGAAATATTTTTTAAAAAACTATAAATATCAATCTATATCACCCAAAAAACTAAAAAGTACCAACTCATATCAATTAAACCTCACCCGAATAATTAAAATATAATGAAAAACATTAACACGAGAAAGTTAAAAAAAACAACTACAAATATCAATCTCTATCACCCAAAAAAACTACAAAATATCAACTCATGTCAATTAAACCTCACCCGAATAATGAAAAATATTAAAATACGAGAAAAAAACCACAAACATCAACAAAAATCTACAATACCTCAAAAATAAAAATTCTTCAAATAAAGGACCTCGTGGGATTTGAACCTAAGTCTTTAACCTCAAAGTCTAGATCAATTTAACAACTACACCAAAGTCTCGTTATTGAACATACACTCAGTCAAATAATATTAAATCTCAACATGTACATCAAGAGCATAAATTTTTCAAAATAAAGATCCTATTGAGATTCGAACCCCAAACCTATAACCTCAACAATAAGAGGACTAACCACTAGACCAAACAATCTTTGCTAATAATTAACTCAGTCAAGTAAATATTAAATCAGCAAGTCTTTGAAAAAAGTTGAACACAATATTAAATCTCACCCCTCATGAGCAAAAGCTCGACCATCCACCTCCGTTGTCACCACTGCCTGCCGCCACCGTCGTCCTCTTCCACCAAAGTTACCGTCTACTGCTGAGCGATGTCATCACCTTCGGTCATGCTAGAGATTCACGCTCGTCATGTTCTTTTTACAGGCACGTGCATCTCGCACACCTTCACTCTACATCAAGGTCGCCTTCCTCCATCATCTTCTTCCTTCGTCGTTGCATCGCGGTCTTCATCTAAGATCGAAGCAACGATGACACCTCCGGTCACAGTGCCATTGTCACCTCCAGTATCAGCGCAATAGCTTAATGTGCATAATCGCTGATCGAGTGTCGTCGCAGGTCTAGCCGGGGGACAAAGAAATCCAGCAGAAACCGCGGAATCCTGCAGAAATCCGATTGAATTCCTGCAGTGAGAGTCCATCGGAGGCGGCTTCCAATCGGAGGAGGAGAAGGAACGTTAAATGAAAATTCTGATATTTTTGTGATATATATAGTATTTTGATGATTGCACATTAGGTCCTTAATTAGCATATTAAAAAAACCCTATCCCAACTGAAATTTATAATAATTACACAATAAATTTTGGCCTATACTAAAATAAAACTTTGTTACTTAGAAAAGTTAATTTCAGGTAATGTATAAAATAATATATTAACATATGCGATATCATTCGAATCGTGTTAACATCTATTTTTATAATATTATTTTTCATTATTTTAAAGTATGAGCAATTAAAAATCATAATGGCCAAAATTAAGTCTGCTAAGTCTGAAAAAGTCAAAATTTACAAATGGGATAAACTCACTCATACCTTCCAGTTCTTGTGTTTGTATGATATACCCTCGAGTTTTTTTCAAAGTGCATGCGTACCCCTATCGTGGTTTAAAAAATTGGTCAATTTCGATCATTCCTATATTCAATAGATAAGACTGTTTTTGCCGCATCCGGGAATGACCGAAATTAAACCGTCATTTCTATTGAATCCGAGAATAACCGAAATTGACCAATTTTTCCGACCACGACAGGAGTATGAATGAACCTTAAAAAAACTCAGGAGTAAATCTATACAAACACAAGAATTGGGGCATAAATGCACTTTTTCCTTTACGAATAGAACCTGGTCAAAGAGAGTATATAATAACCGACCCGATTCAATAACTGTGTGCAAGGGAGCATGTGAGGGTAGTTAGAGATGGCAATCGGGCCGGATAGCCACAAAGGGCACGATCTAATTCAAAAATTAAAATACAATATGCGGGTTCGAATGAAGTTTGAGCATGGTCAGTGGCAAATTTGCATGGGGGGCACTGAAGTCACGTGCCCCAGTGAATCCACAGTGTACGGCGATAAAAATGAAAAATTTCCCATCTATTTTACTCAAGCAGTGATTTCTGCCCCTGTCCCCCATAAATGTAGTAGTATTCTAGTAGTGTTGGAATATACAGATTCCAATAGTATTATGATTCGTGGTAATCTTCATCTCAAAGATATCTTTTCCTTATATATATATATATATTCCTAATGTCTCAAGATGCACACTTATTATTTGACATTATTCTCTATCAAACTTTAACCGCGTATTTGAATTTATATAAATAATAATATTATTGTATGTGATATTGTTGAATTCGTCATAACAAGTAGTTTCTCAAAAGTAATTTTTTATTTGCCGTTATTATACGTATTTAAACATATTAACGATTAGACAAGTTTCTTGATGAGCGTGAAAAAGATTCCGTGAAGGTTGAATTGGGACGGAGGGAGTATATAAATTGATATTCAGGATAAAAAAATTTCAAGTTTGACTTTAAAAAAACAAATATTGCAATAATTATGGGACGGAGAGAAAATGATGAAACAATTGACAAAAAAACCCCTGAAAAAATATTAGCGATAGGTTTCTGTGAAATTATTTGAGATAGATCCCCATAAAATTATTATAGATAAGTAACTGTAGCTAGAAAATAGCTAGATTTGCATAAAGACATCTGCCTAAAGTTTTGGCTGTCTCACACGAGACCATCTAGAATATAAAAGGATGGTTTCCCATATGTAAATAAGCTATATTACGCATAAAGTCCCACTCAACACAAAATAATGTTTTAGACCGACTAACTATTGCACATGGCTATTTTATAATTGAACAGATGAGATGATTAGATGTTTTTTATATTGATTGCAATGATATATGTTCCCATAATTTTGAAAAAGTTTAACATGTACTCCCTCTGTTCCAAAATTATTGGCACATTTATTTTTTCACGATTTTCAATGATCATGTTTGACCGTCAATATGTCTAGCTACATATAATAGTTTCGTATAAAAATTGATATTTAGAAAATAGACGTTAAGATGAATCTAACAATATCTCACATGATATTTATATTTTAGATATATAAATTCAAAATATTTTAAGTTAGACTTTGAAAAAGAAAATAGGCCAATAATTACGGGACGGAGAAAGTACTATTATTTTGACCAAAACTACACCCAATCGGGTGGGGAGAAAGTCTTTTGTTATCCCGAATAATGGTTAGACCAATCATTAAAAAATTATTTTAATAATTTTTAAATTTAAATTATAATTATTTATACATTACGATACTCCCTCAGTCACATCATTTTTGGCATATTTACTTTTTCAAAGTCAAATTTGGAAAACTTTGAATCTAAATATGAACTAATATATTTATAATAAATATATCATGTGAGATATTATTAGATTCACCTTAACATCTATTTTCTAAACATTAATTTTTTATGTGAATTTTTTATATGTCACTAGAGTTATTAACGGTCAAACATGATCATTGAAAATCGTGAAAAAGTAAATATGCCAATAATGGTGGGACTGAGGGAGTACATGTTAAACTTTTTCAAAATTATGGAAACATCATTGCAATCAATACAAAAAAATCTAATCATCTCATCAGTTCAATTATAAAATAACCCAATGCAACCATTACTACAAAATAGAGTTGTTGTAACACTTCACATGTAACACTTATTAAAATTGTTACCATAAATGAAAAAATTTAACACTTCAAAATAAGTGTTATATAATTAGTCTAATGTACATTTTTCAAATAAGTGTTACAAGTTTAGAGAACAATGTAACACTCTAAAAGTTTTGCAACTTTTATATGATTTAAATTTTTTTAACATAATATAAATACACAAAGTCTTGTTTTAGGCAGTCTAAACTTTAGGCGGGTTTTATTGTGCAATTATTTTATGTTTCATTTTGGGATGGGATTTTTTTTTTCCAAAATATGCTAATAAATCTAGGGACCTGTTGAGCAAATTATCTAAAAAATATAAATACTAAAATCTTTCAGATTTTCATTTATTTTACGCATCTACATCCTCTGACTGAAACCCGAAAACCGCCGCCAAGTGCCACCTCTCCGCCGCCAACTGCCACTGCTCCACCGTGAAGTTTCACTCTGGTATCGTCGTATCGATTGAATTCGCCTCCGGCATTGGACCGATCGAATTGTCCCCGACGATGGTGAGGCAATTCGTGTTCGTTCGTAATGTCCAGCAGAGGAGGAGTAGGTTACGCAGCGGAGCTAGTCAGCGGGAAGTGACGGCACCATAGGTATGATCTACAAGCGGAGCACGGATTTAAAGTGGAAGCGACGACGGAGCACGAATTTACAGGCGAAGCATGAATTTTACAGATGGAGGAAGAGTTTCTCCGCCAGGTGTACCACCGCGCGTGAGATGCACACGCGCTGTTATAGAAGAACGCTCCGGTGAGTGAAATCCACTTTTTGGTTCCTGTGTTTCAAACTTTGCTGAGAACTTGAGATTTATTGTATTTTTTGAAGCTTGAATCCACTTGTTTCCTTACAGATCTGCAGAGAAGAATAGGTAAGGTCTTAGCAGTGAACATATTGATCTGAATCCGGTTAAAGGTTTCCTTCATTTTGATCTTGCATTCAAATTATAAACAAAGTTTTAGGGGATGGAAATCGATAGGTTACGGTTCACAATTAGCCCGAACTGCTGGGTTTAGATTTATTGCTTGAAGTGCTCAAATTTCTTTCTCAAGTTTATAATATAATCGCTTATTTTTAAGATTTTAATCATTCGTATAGATGATTCATGAAGTTGTACTGTGATTTATGGTTGTAGCCAGGGGCGGGTCTAATATAGAGCATGAAGTGATTTAGGGTAAAAAGTTATAAGTGGAGGATATATATATATATATATTTAAATTACACTAAATTTTACTGTTTACCTTTTACTAATATAAAATGAGAGATTCTAATTAATTTTCCGCCCATCTTCTCTTTGCGGCTTCTGTTCCATATTCTAACGGATTATTGGTTGGGTAAGGTTTATATAGATCACCAGATTGAGAATGAAAGGAAAGTGGATATCTAACATTCTAATCATATCTTAATCATATAACATTCTACAATCTACTTAGATTATTAGATCAGAAAAATCAAATTTAGAATCTATGATCTAAACTAAGCTCTAGCACCAAGTGCTGAAACCAGTTAAGGTGTGAGTTAAGTTTATGCACATTGTAAATAGTTTATGCACTCTGATACTATAGAAAAGCCTTTAAGGATCAAGATGTCATCAAAAATCTAGTTTGTGCACTTTGATACCATGGAAAAACCTTTAAGCCTTTAAGCTATTTATTTGTAACGAAATATGTTCTCTTAGTATGCAAAAAATTGTTGTTGATTGCAGTAACCAGTACTGTTCAAGTGGTAGGGAAACGGTTTGCTGAAGAAATCCAAGGAGCTACTATTGTAATTGTTTGCTAAAAAAAGCCCGTGAAGCTCTATGATTACGCCAGCTCCAGGTTCTTTCTTATCTTTTCTCTAATTATTATCGTTTGGTTTTGGCACTTCATCGGAGTAGATCTGTATGTACTATTACCAGAGTAGATCTGGTGTATTATAATAAGGTTGAGCCTTATTCAACACAATGAATGGATTTTATTACTTTTGACCACAAATTGGATCCTTAGACCATGACTTCTTAATGCTACATTGACTGCTTCTTATATTTCTTTGAAATTGTTAAAGCTTGAAATAGCTGATTTGAATGATGTTATGCTTCCTGGCATAGAATCTCTGGTATTCTTGATCCCTCTTTAGGTACCTTTCCCAGTTTGTAAAAGCTAATATAGTAAGCTTGAAAATCTATCCCGGTTTGAATGTTGTCTTACTACATTGTGAGTTTCTATTTGTTGTTAATTTCATTGCCAGGGTAGAGGAGTCACAATCAGTGATAACTCTGGTTGTGGTTATATAAGTATCTAATACACGTGTAATTCTTACAGACGGGATTTCTATTTGATATAATCGTAAAGGACCATTTAAGTTATGTAAATCTGTTGATGCTTTTGGAATGAAAATTTTCTTAAACAATGTATCAAATGGCTTGTTAGCATATTTGTAAATATGAACCAAATTAATCTTATTCATTCTCCTCTTTATGTCATTCGTTTATGTAAGAGATTTCCATAGGGCATTTTCAAAGTACTCATGGCTAGGATAGCTACTTTACAATCAGATTCAATTACAACTTCTCCTAAACTGATTTCTACAATCAAATCAAGTGCAAGGCACATAACTAAGAGTTCAGCATAGAGGGGTAAATATGTTGGAGTATATACTGTGTCCTAGCTTTGATAAAAAAAAGGCATTCTTATCCCTAATTATGGCTCCAACTCATGTGTTATTAACAGTCAAAGAGGCTTTGACGTTAACTTTAAAGCCTTGATTTGGTTTCCACCATTTTATTACTGAAATTGGTGTCTTTTGTTTAGATTTTGGTTAAGGCACTAAACCTATAAGATACTAGCCCTAGTCAATAGCTTTCCATGAATACGAAGGCTTTATGATTTATTGTAATTGTTCAATTGTGTTATATTCAACTTAAATGGCAAAGAAAATTTATTCATTTACAAATCATTTTTTTTAAAATAAGAAGAATATTTTCAAATTCCATATATTTACTTATCGGGAGATATATAGCAAATTATATAAGATGTGCTTGACTTAAATGGACAGCCACATTGCGTACAGTAGCATCAGAATTTATATTCAAATTAATTGGGATTCAGTTGGACTTTTCATTACTTCAAACAGATTAGATAATTTTTGGTAATCTGATTTATCTTCCTGAGATTGATCCTATTCATTGTTCAACCATCCTACTAGTCTTTTGTCCTTCGATTTTCCTCAAACTAACAGAATAGAATCCCCAATATTAATATCTATACAATTTTCAGGGTTAAATCTCCTTATTTTCTTTATTATTATTATTATTATCTTTTTTACTCTTTCCCTTAGACAGTGATAATGTATCAGATGTAATACATAGTTCAGTGTCAGAAGCAAGCTGTAACATCATAATATCAGTAACACTCACAACATTCGTAGATGTGTGATTTTGTTCAGTAACCTTTGATAACTCGTGCATGGATTCATGCACAAAAAAGTCACTTATAATATCTTTTTTAGCATTCACAGTTTGGTCTGAGGCCATTACAGTCTCATTTTGATTAATCAATTCATCGTTAAGTAATGGTGATGAAAATTTTGAAAGTCATTGATGCATTTGTTACTCGAATGTTATTGCATTTTTTTGAACTTGGGACAGAATGTCAAATAAAATAATTAGCGAATCATCTTGTTGGTCATGTTTTACCTCTCAGTCTCTAAATGTATGGTGGTAGAGTAACTCAAAAGGTTAGCAATAAGGCCTTTCTAGTTCTCCAAGTTTTGTTGTTTCCCTCCTTTTCCTCGAAGTGTTTAACTTTGAGTTTCTGAATGTAGGCGTTAGAAGAGGTTGACACGGATCGGTATACACAGATGGTTTCAGAGCTCAAAGGTTTTGTTATGAAATGTGTCCACGATCATAATGGTAACCATGTTATCCAGAAGTGCATCCTGTGAATCCCGCACGAACGCATTCAATTCATCATCATATCCTTCAGTGGATAAGTTGTGACTTTATCCACCCATCCTTATGGTTATTGAGTCATTCAGGTTTGGTTTCGCAATTCATCTTGTCTTCACTTATGAACGTTATTTTCTAAACATATTCGAGGTCTTTTCTTGATTTCAAAGGGTCCTGGAACACAGCGCCTATCCAAATTCTCAACAAACCATTATGGGTGAGATAATGAGTCAACAGAAATTCACTTCTAATTTTATCAAGAAGTGCTTAACATTTGGTAGCCATGAACAATGCCAACTCTTGATTAATGAGATGCTTGATTCAACCGAGAAAAATGAGCTATTACAGGTAGGTTGCAAACACTTATCAACTTATCAGCTAGTCTCGTGCTATAGAGATCTCAAATCTTTATTCCTATCCAGTTTGATTAAGGTTTTACTTTTAGATCTCTATGGATTAATCTGATGATATTTTTTATTCTTTAACGGTGTGTAAATATTCTCTTCTAGAAGGGTTTCGGTTGAAAAATAGTTACAGGTATTCTTGTTGTATAAAAATTCTGTGATCGATTCTTACTCATAGTTCTAGGGGAAATGGGGATGGGAGAGCCTCGGTTTAGTGATGGGTTTTGTTTTCTTATTTTTCTTCTGCTGAAACTTGTTTGGTTTTGAAAGGTTCGGAAAGCTCAAGAGAACAACATAAGGGATCTGATTACAATCAATTAGTCATTGGCCCTTCTTTACAACAAAATAACATGTAAGTTTCCTATCAAATCGTGGAATTATTTTATAATTTTTCTTGGTTTGAATGTACTTGATTTTGTGAACCTTCTTACTTCTAAGTCATTTGATTCTCTAACTTGTATTTAACAAAGTTGAAGCTAAGTTATCGGGCAACAGTACAACAGTCACGTCTTATATCCTATCTGAAAGGTTTGGATATTCTCCTCTGGTTAGTAATTGTTGCCATCCTCTTACACACGTGTGCATGAACAAAACTCCTTTTTTTTCTAGCTCTTCATGTTAGAATTCATTCGTTTCTTATAAATTTTAGTATTGTAAATTGACCCAAATCTAGCCGTTTCAACATAATTGGCATTTATTGTATTCTTCTACTCAGAAATATTTCTACGTATGCTATTAAGGAAAGGATCCCAAGCAGGTGCCCTCGTTACATTTGGTGTGCTCCCTGGAAGAATTACACGGTAAGTAGTTTTTTAACCTTGTTTTGTTGATGCACTGTTGTGAATATTGTTTTGACTTATCTTGATCCTTCAATAGATATTAGACTCAGCCAATTTCTTGTGTCAATGGAGTGAATGATATTTAAGACTTGATTTTTGGTCTCTTAATGTGAAGTAACTATCACGTTTCTGATGTCTTGTTATCCTGAATTTTGATTTGTATCAAGTACTCACTTTTAGACTTAAACTTGATAGTTGGAGGTATAATAACAGAGATTGGTTTCATAAACCGGGCTACTACTTCTGTGTGGGATGACGATGAAAAGCAGCAGTTCAGTGATGTCCTTAAGCAAAGGTATCTCATTGCACAGAAGCTTCTTCTTGAGGGTGAATCCAAGAAAGGACACAATTCTCTTATCAGGGAAAGCTATAGAAGATGGCTTTTGTACAGCTACCTCAGCTGGAAATTCAGGGATCGTGAAGTAATTCCTGGAGGAGAATCCCTTGGTGTATGGAGAATGGTGGTATGGGATTACTGATATTTTGTATGTAGATTCTTTAGAAAGCGTTATATTAGGCTTCCGAAAAGCATTACATTAGGCATCCAAAAGCGTTACATTAGGCATCCAAAAAATGTTACATTAGGCATCCAAAAAGTGTTACGTTAGGCTCTCCACAAGTGTTACATTAGGGTCTCCACAAGTGTTACATTAGGGTCTCCAAAAGTGTTACATTAGAGTTTCTAGAAGTGTTACATTCGAATTTTCAAAAGTGTTACATTAGACTTTTTATAAGTGTTACATTAGATTCTCAGAAGTGTTACCATAAATCTTTGAAAGCATTGCCTTAGATTAGCAGAAGCATTACATTAGATTAAAATAAGTGTTACCTTAAATAAGTGTTACGTTAGCCAAAAACGTGTAACACTTTAAAAAAGTGTTGCCATAATCATGATAAGTGTTGCACTAAGCCTAATAAAATATCGCCTAAAGTAATACATGTAAAAGTGTTGCATTAGATCTAATGTAACATTTTTCATACCTAATGTAACATTTTTAGAGTGATACGATAAACCTAGTTTGTAGTAGTGAATGGTTAGTCCGTCTAAAAAGATTTTGCGTTAGGTGGGACTTTATGTGTAATATAGCTTATTTACATATGGAAAACCATCCTTTTATATTTGAGATGGTCTCGTGCAATGCAGCATAAACTTTAGACAATGCGTCTTTATGCAATTCTAGCTATATTCTAGCTACAGAGATCTATCTCTAATAATTTTATAGGGACATATCTCTAATGATTTTACAGGGACCTTTTGCTAATAATTTTTCAGAGGCTTTTTGTCCAATTTTTCCCATCATTTTCCCTCCATATGCAGTCTGCAAAAAAATTCATAATTTTTTTTAAAATATTTCTAAAATTCAAAAAAATAATATGATCATCGAACTGAAATTATAATCTTCGGCAAAAAATATCAAAATATCAACGAAAAATCATAAAATATCAACTAAAAAATTGCAGTAAAAAATCTATTAAAAAGCAAATAAAACTGCAAAAAAGTATAAAATCAAATAAAAATCAACAATTTTTTTTAAAACGTCAACTACAACTAACAAAACATCAACTTAAAATCGTAAAAACATCAGCAAAGATTTAATTATCAATTTTTAAAGAAATTAACTACAAAAATCAACTAAGATAAACCAAAAGCTAAAAACATCAATTCCTATAACCTAAACTTCACCTAGAAAATGAAAAACGAAAACATAAGGAAAAATACTACAAAAAATAACCTATGTCACCCAAAACTACAATCATCAACACGTATCACCTAAAACTCAACGAGAAAATGAAAAACATCAACATGAGAGAAAAAATTATCAACCCATATAACCCAAAAAAAACTACAAAACATCGACTCATCTCAACTAAAAGTCACCTAAAAAATGAAAAACATGATGATACCTGGGCCACGAGCTCTTCGAGGCCCACGAGCTTCGAGCTTAGGGTATTGTCTAAAGTCTAACTCGAGG
>JAULKJ010301440.1:0-20369 GCA_032355405.1 Rubia balearica | reverse complement strand
TCCAATAAAAAAATTAGTCCTATATTTTTCTAATCACACATTTAAACTTATTTTATTCTAGCGTCCTTCAAATTAAATCCCTGATCTTTTACAAAATTAGATTTAGAATGTGCTAAAAATATGATATAAATTGGGCACATCATTGCTCATGAGTACTCTTCATGAAGGCTTGAAGGCCATTCGCAAGAATGGTAGTAGTTGAAGGCTACGGACTCTAAAGTATAGTAGTAGATGGAATTGATCCTGGAAAAGGTGGATTCGAAGTTCAAGAAGGCCAAAGAAGAAGCGGAAGAAGTATTGTCCGGGATTGCATGGATTTTTGGGAATAATTGAAAAGAATCAGCCCTTGAGGGTGGCACTATTGGATTCAGCTTCTTTAGCGATATAAATTCAACTACAAGAACTCTCAAATCGGATCAACGGTTCTTCCGTAGCGGAGCACACAAGTCAGCCGGGTGAACCAGCCTAGGCCAGTATGAGGTCAGCCGGCCAGAACAAAGGGGGACCTAGCTTAGTCGTGCCGGCACTCAGCACTTCCCATGTTAAGAAACACGGGCCATGCTAGAGGCCTCTAGCACAAATTGTGTTGGCCACTGCTTCCCGTACCCCATATCTTCTTTTCACTCTATAATTCGTCTAAGTATGGGCGTGAATCGATCCATTTCACACAGTCTACATCGTTTCAAGTAACCAATGCCAAGACCAGCCCACAGCGTGTGAAGAGCGACATGGCCCATGCTAATATACTGAGAAAAGTAAGGTTCCACCCGAGGGTCTGTGCCAAACAAAACAGGATGTGCATCAGAAGATAAAAAATTGAGTTTCGGCCAATAGCCCACGCCGGTTGACATGGACTGTGCCAGCACGAGTTAAACGGTCTATGCAATGATCGACACCTCACACCGGTACTAGATCACGGGCTCTGCCGTGACCGACGGTCTGCACCAGGACGAGGGGGCTTCGGCTGGCACAAACCATGCCAAATGCCACCCCGTGCTGTTTGCAGCTGCTAGAGCTTTTGGCCTATTATTGGGCCTTTTTCAAGGCCCAATTCTCAACTACTATATATATGGACCCTTTTCTACTAGGATTTAATTTTAGACCCACTTTTCATCTTCAAGAGCAGGTTAGAGAGAGAAAATACTCTTCCTTCTCTCTATCATATTTTTCTTTCTTCTCTTTACTTTTCTTTTACCCAAAAGTTTTGAATCCAATGAAATACTTGGGTTCAATACTTAGGGAGTAGGTAATTAACTTGGGGATTATATTTGTATTCATGTATTAATGTCTATTTTGTGAGATTTCCTAGATTAACCTATTTCTATGTGATTTGTGATATTATGTTGGGTTGTTCATAATGTTTGTGAATTGCATAGTTGTCACACTTAGTTAGTACACACCAAAGTCTACTTTTATGTTGCCTCAATAATGATACCCCGCGGAGGGAAACCGAGATGCGCTTGGGGTAATGATGGGTTGGGATCCACGTGGGTGTGTACACGTAGGTTTCTATTGTTAATGTTGATCAACGATGCACTAGTAAGCCGATGAGTTGGTCCGAAGGGTAGCGGGTAAAGATAGATATAATAGCAAACTAGGGTTAGCTTTGCAACCCTAGAGCCATCGATAAGGTGCTTCACCCCCTTTGCTTTTTTAAGCCAAGGGAGAAGCATTCGTGGCGTAGTGCCCATGATGTAATAGCATGGGGGGCGAATCAGATCTGCACGACAGGCAGGGCCATCGTTGCACTCCCCTAATTATGGAAGCGGTGCCGATGGAAGATTATGTGCACACCCTACGTGACAGGTATGGGGAAGTGTTCATCATCGACCACACCATGTGTCATGAACACTAGAATAGGCTTATAGTTATATGTGATGAAATCGATGATCGGAATGATATTAATCATGTTACGCAAATATTCCCTGAGTAATCTATATAGTTTATTTCTGTTATTAATTGCATGATTAGTAGTTTGAGTTGAAACCCCCCTGTAACACCCCAGGTCTATGACCAACTTGCTTAACGCAAGTATCGGGTCGGACCTGAACGCGTTACCATAATCCAGCTGGTTGTATTACTTAAATGCGGTAACGAACAAATACAGTTATGCGGAAGAAATTTAGAAAATCCAAAACCCAACTTACTATTACAGTGAAAGTCTTTATACAAGTATTAAACAGGAGTTTTAACTTAAGTACAAGTCTTAATACAGAATCCGGTAAGGATCAGTTTTACATTAATAGTTTACATACCTATAATATAACCTAAAAGAAAATATTCTATGGTTCGCCCATGATCATTCCCCAAAAGAAGTAAAAGTACTAGTGCACTTCACTCTAACTGTTTAGCTACACATGTTAGGGTTGTATAAACTAGAGTAAACTCTTTACTCAGTGAGGTTCCATTTCCAATATTTACCAAGTTAAATTTAGTGATCAGATAAAGGAAATAGCCACATAGATCCTAGTACAGAGTAAAAATATCAGGTGGGTTATGCCAAGACGCAGTCAACTTCCTATATGGCTACTGTGACTGGCAAAAGGCATAAACCTTTCACTAGTGCCCGAAGGCTATCACGATCCAGAAATCCATATTCGTCAACCACGCACATTATGTTCAGTTACGATCTCGTATCAGTACCAGATGGTTATGGTAGCATACTAGAAATGACACGAGTAGACAATCTAGTCGTACAGTCCGGTCAATACTATTCCCCATCGAACCAGACTGAACTCCAATCACATCGGGGACCCCGATATACATATACAAGTAATCAATTAGCATGTAGTCAAATTTGACATGACAAGAAAAGTTACAAGCCAGTCATCCACATATAATTAGTAATTAAATTCACATAGTATCATAATAATTAAGCACAGTATGATAAAATACACACTGTGCTTAATTATTATGAAGAAAAATAATAAACATGAAATGAACATAATATTTATACACATTTCATGCATTATACAAAATTATGAAATAACACATTTAAAATTAATAGGCATAAATAGCATGCAAACATAAATTTTAATTCAATTCTTGGCAGGGCGATGAAACACTCACAAAATGGTTGAGAATGATTAGAAAGTAGGGAAGCTGGCATTTGATTTGCAATAAGACTATGGAACTGTTAAATTGAAGCATGAAGGGTTTTAGGTTTTCAGTCGGTTTCTCAAAGAAATTTGCTTAAGGTCACCCTATTTATAGGGGATAATTGAATGCTAAGTCGGTTTTAAGGTGTATAACTTGAGAACACCTTTGATGTGGAGAAGCTTCTAGTTAGAGCGACTTGACAACTTGCTTGTTTGCGCGTACTTTCTTTTTATTTCCATGTTTGCCTTACTACTTTATTTCCTTGCTTTTGCTTTTACCAACACTTTCCTTTTATTTCTTTTTCTTATTTTTGTTGCTTCGGTTTTTCATTCCTTTTCTTACTATTATTTTCTCTTTTTAATTTTATTTTTATTATTATAACATTCATATTTTATAGTTTAAAAAAGTAGACAATTATAATTCCGATATTATGAGACTTTATTATAACATTACACTATTATAAAAATTTAATTAACATTCTAACTAATCGTAAATATTTCAATTTCAATTGTAATTCCAATATTACGAGGTTTTTTCTAAATTATAATAATATAAATATTTAATTAAAAAGTTAAATTATTATTTCTCACTCGCTTATTATTTTTATTGTACTTTTAGATGTGTGAATTGTATATCTCACTTTTTTCTTAATCTGACGTATTATTATTCATTTTCTCTTTCTTAAATGAATCCTATAAACACGTCAATATTTTATCATTGTTAATACTATTTAATTATTATATATATATATATTTATTTATTTATCTCATTTCATTTTGTTTTATGATAAAATTTCTTTTAGGGTTTTGAGTTATAGCAGGTAATAGTCGAAAAAAGTAGATAAGAGAATATGACTTATGGTTAAACCTAGTTATTACATATGTACGGACTTCATTATGGTTGGGGGTTCACACCCCCCTCCTAATTCTTGTTTTACCAACATTTATTATTCCTAACACGTGGTCGGATTGACGACTCGATCACTGTTATGCATAGTTTATTAGTAGATTCCTAAAATTTCCGTGGACGACCTCGGTACTTGTCACTATCTAGCATTCTTGATAGTATTGTAGTAAGAATGGGAGAAACATTACAAATTTCTATCTTTGATCCCTAACAGTCTCCCTCTAGATTTTCATTCCATTTGCGGATCTCCCGTCGGTTACTTGATTTAGGAATGCCGGGAGGGGGTGGGTCAGAATGCTTCAATGGAATATGAGAAAGAATGCTGCAAGAATTAGAGAAACTCAAAAAATGTCATGCTAACAAATTGGGATTCAGCTACAAAAAGAAAACAAGCAACTAAAGAACAACCAAGGAGTCATTACTGAAAAGTACTTTGTGTGCTCATATCAAGGGAAAAATCATGAAAAAATAGTGACATCAACCCCAACAGTACCAATCTATGATGGATTGAAAGATTCAACCTTGAGAAAGAGGAAGACAAAGAAATTTCCTGTAACCATAATGAGCTGTAAGGATGAAATAAAAAATCAAATTGATCGGCAACCTTTATGGAGTGATGCACCAAATATTTCATCATAACCACGAGTTTACAAGACCATTTTGGAAATATCTACAACAGAGTGAGAGAAAAATCACAAAGGATAAGCCCATGATCATAGAGGAGATGGAAGCTTCTGGATTGAAGCTATCAATTGGCTTAAATTACTTGTTCTATAAACTAGAGGTGGAGAGAATTTAGGACATACCACGATCATATAAACTATGTTGGAAGGCTAAAAATGAAGTTGATTGAAGGTGGGGACGAACAAACTGTTATAGAGAAGCTTCAGCAAAAGAATGAAGAAGACGTAGATTTTTTCCTTCGAGTGAAGATGGATGATGAAAGCAGGTTGTCAACCTTATTTTGGAGGGACTCGGTGATGAGAAAGGATTACACATTTTTTGGATATGTATTGGTGTTTGGAACAACCTTTAGAAAAAAACAAATACAACCTAATATGTGCTTCATTTGTGGGCGTTAACAACCATTGGAAGAGTGTAATGTTTTCTTGTGCTTTCATATCTAATGAATATGCATCAACATTTGAATGTTTGCTTGAAACCTTAAAAAACATACATGGGAGGGAAAACACCTATAACCATATTCACTAATCAAGACCAAGCAACGGCGACTGCAAGAAAAAAAGTTTTTTTTTTAAAAAATAAATGCTTTTTTGTTACAGTATAAAACATCAACCTTACTAAAATTTGTTCCATCAAATAAAATCTTGATTGTCTTATAAACATTTATGGTTTGAGTATAAACAATTAAAGTTTTAACACAAATTGTAAACCCTTTACGGTGTGTTAATATATGACTCTTATTTTCAACAAAAATGTGTATATTACATACTGAAACATTTTTAAAAAACAAGGCACTGACTTTCTATATGACACCTTCAGCAAAATGAGTGTACGCAGTGTGGAGAATTGAAGAAAGATGGTCCATTTTAAAAGGCACTTGATTGTTGCTTGACAAGGTGTGTTTATTATGAAGAATTTGAAAACAATTGGTGAATCATGATCAAGACATATGGCTTGGAAGACCACACTTGGTTTCATCGTCTATACAATATCCGTGAGAAATGATGCCTAGCTTTGAACAAGAATTTTTTGAATTCATCTTCGTACCTCTCAAATATACAATTTATAGCCCTAAAGTGCTTCCTAAATACAACTAAGTGGATAGTGGAAAATTGGGGTCGCCCACGAAGAAGGGGGATTTTCCTAAGGGTTCACGTATATAAGGGTGGATAATAACACATACATATAAATATACATGTATATACATACATACATATGTATATAAGAAAGTAGAGAGGGTAGGTTGGTTTTCCTAAGTTATGGAAGTAAACACAAGTCAACTAGCATATAAAGGTGATTATGCTAATCACGCAACAACCTAAGAAAAGATGATAAAGGACAAAGCCTTGGGGGAAATTTATTCCCACTTCCGAACCTCTAATAGATTATAGATACAATCACTCATTGAATCACATTGATTACCTAGGGTGAATGCTATCTCTTCCATTTCGAAGATAAACATTCCTTTCTTCTTAAGTGTAATTCACAAAAGTGATCAACGACTATTTACAAACATCTTTAACGACCACTTTAGAAATACCGCCTAGAGGTATTTCATCAATGGTATCATGCACAAAGAACCATAGATTTGATAACAGCTGCAATCATTCTACCAAATACCTAGCCATTTAACCAAATAAAGCACTTTTAGGTTTAACCTAGAACAATAGACATTCAAGATTGTACCTTTTAGTGCTACCTTAGGATAAATATGATAACAAACCACATTAACATACTCATCCTGCAAGATTAACATTATTTACCCAACAAGAAGTTCCAATTCCATGTTCTTGGATTTTCATGCCAAAAGTAAGAAGAAATTGTACACTTTCCTAACACCCTAGAATTTAATCATACAAATTTTACTTCATATTCTCAAACAACCAATATCATAAATGAAGTAAACATCAACATTAATGACACAATATATGATAAGTAATCAATGCTCATAATAGAGTGAAATAGATATTCTCACTACATGGATTTGGAAGCTTCAATTAATTTCTCCCAAGTGATAACTTAGCTACTACAATCCATTCTAATAATCCAAAGCAAGTTAAACATAATCAATGATCATAATAGATGAAAATAAATTAGAAACTAGGGTTTCAAAGAGGGGAAATTTGAGGAAGAAAAAGTTAGAAATGTGAGTATAAGATTTGGTATTTATAGTACAAGAAAACTAATAAAGTAGGCCACTTGGCAACAGTTATCGTGACCCACGACAGGGTCGTCGCGACTCACGACAGGTAACATTTGCTGCATCTTCAGAACTTCCATTTTTTTTTATCTATTTCTTCCTCTTTTAATCTTCACTTCTATTGTCATCAACTATTCAACTCTTCAAATCTCAAAAGATGGTCTTCAAGCCTTTAAATCTTCATATAATTGCCTCGTCACACAAAATTCCCTAGAAAAGTAGTAAAAGTGCAAAAGTAGCTCTTAAATCTCCCAAGAGAATTCCAAGGAAAATACAAGATCTAGAGAAAAAAACGTAACCAAAAGTAAGTCCAAAGTGTCCCAAAATAACCAACTAAAATGAACACTTTAGATTTTTTTTCTCTGCCAAAATTCTAGCATCACAAAGGAGTGAGAGTACCAACAGTGCCATTTTTTCATTACTAGTAAAGCAACATCTCTCACTAATTCTTGATGATATTTGAGAAAATGATCAAGGAATGGAGAAGCATAGAGAGCACACCCAAACACAATTGCACTCAATCCATCCCAAAATATACCCATGATAGTCATGCTGGACTTCTAAAACAAGCAGGTGAGATCTATACTCTCAAAATGTATAATGACTTCAATAAGGACTTCAACATTGCAATGGTAACAACAATATTGGAAAGATAGAACAGTGGAAATTTCAAACTATTTGAAGTAAGTTGGAAGAAGCATCCAACAATGAAAGAATTAGTAATGTTTAAAAGAGCATGAGAATCGGTTGAGCTCAACTATTCTTGCAAGGCGTTTGAAGTAATTTGTATATTGTGTTTTCATTGCATTAGAGTTTTTCACCGCCATTCCATTTCCCGAATACCACCACAGTACTTGCTACAAGATGGACAAAGAATGTTAAGAAACAGTTACAGGATAAATACCTCAAGCAAAACATAGACCTGACAACAATAAAATTGAAAGATATCATACCGTGGTGTCATTAAATGACAAGGAAATTCTACAACCTGGTTTAGAAGAGTGAAGATAATGTAAATGCTAGAGGAGTTCTCGAAGATGCACTAGGTAAATAAACAATCACAATTCAACAAATCTTGTCTATAGAATCAAGTGCCACAGAACAAAACAATGCATTCAACGCATCGATTTCAGTCACAACAAACGTACTTGATCCAAAGTATGCAAAGACAAAAGGAAGGTGTTCGAGGATAAAGTTGGCATTAGAGAAAGAAAATTCTCCTCAAATGAGTTTGGTACCATAACAACAAAATAGGATATCATTTGAATCATTTCAGCAACTTATTTATTTTACATTTTAAGTGTAATTCAGAATATAAAAGTTCCATTTTATGTCACATTTTAGACTGCATTCGTTAGTGTTTATTATAAAATATTAATGTTTCTTGATAAAGAAATGGTCTTTTAACAACCATTACATGTATTATAATCAAGTCATTAATATTTTAAACTTGAGAATTATACATTTTATAATGATCATCTATGAATATAAACTCTCAATGTTTTAACCTTAACATCAAATCTGTCAAAAACTAAAACTAGGTACTTTAAAATTTTATAAAAAAGAAACTAAAATCAAATCAGAATGCAACATCCATGATCAGGTTGACAGAAGGCTAAACTTATGAATATTGTAACTTATAGTGAAGATGAATCACTAGAAACATGCAATGTTCTAATCTATACATCCATTCCGGCAAAAAAATAATCACGTTACTTAACAATTTTAATAGAAAAAAACTTAACAAAATAAATTACCGAAATGTGGATTTTATAGTGAGCATGTATCACTATAAACCATCAGTGTTTTTACCTAAAAATACAACATGTTATATCTAAAGTCAGATTGCTTTAAAATAACAAAAAAAAAAAACTTCTTTCATCCAAAACAAAAAAATTATGGGAATTTAAATCTATAAACTATTACAAAGCTTTCAAATAACATATCACTGAAACCAAGAAGGTAGAAACTGGGCATGGATCCACTACTTTCTTCTTAAAGTTGTTCATAAGGTCATCAATTTGCTTCCGAATCGGGGGGTCATCAAAGAAATCTTGAGATCTGGGCAGCTACTTTAAATTAGTGTCGAGATAATCCTGAATGGCCATTATTTGTGCTTTTGACAAACGTTCTTATAATTTGGAACTAACCACTTCCACATCTCTTCGAAACAACGCAAATGTCTCACCAACAACTTATAAAACAACAAGAAATTATACTACAATTCCACTAAAATAACATAAGACAAAAACAATAAAACACCATACTCGTATTCAGTTTAAGGGCTGCAATCTCTTCATCAGTTGAAAACTCATTGGGAATATCAATTTGTAGAACCCGACTACTAGTAATAGAAATTTTACTGACCCCCTCATACTACCAGCAATGGTTCTACCTTTCGACCCACTGGCTCGCAGTCTACCATAATCAATCAAAGGCTACACATCTTTCGGTAACGTAGCACGTTCATACCCAAATTTATTCAACCACTTTCACCTACATTTCATCTTTGCCTCGGTCCAATGCTAACGAAATGGTATGTCTATAGAACCCTTCTAGATGATAAGGAAACAAAACTAACAAAAAAGTAGACACAACCACTCACGCCCTTATACGAGAAAACCTTCTTAAATCTATCCACACTCCCACACAATTTTTTGATAACATATCTACACCAATTAATTTTGTTAATTTTGCACACATGCTCTTAAAAGATTCATATCAATAGCCTTTCTATTTGTAGGACGAGGAAGCACCCAATACAGTACATCACAAACCATCTTTGAAACTCCTCACAACATTCTTTAAGCTCAAGCATCACCTCATAAACTAAATCTAAATATATCTCACCATTCCCTTCAATCTTAATTTTTTCCCTCCATCGTCCCCTAAATTCTAAATCTGGGGTTTCACCCTTGCCGGTATGACTAATTTCAATAACATCTTTGTCAAAAATAGGCTAACAAAATACATCAAACTCATCATCAGGACACAAGGTGTACTTATTATCACTATCATGTTGCACAGAAAAACTAGGATCAAAATTCTTAAATAGAAAAGAAACAATCTTAAGAGGAAACTTACGAATACCAAGGATTAACATACCACCAAACCCAAGAGCAACTTTATTATCTATCTAAGACTTCGAGAGAAAGGAAGTCAAATCCATATCATGTCAGGTCTATAGGAAAACTTGAAATCTTTCTCAACTCTTCAACTCCGAACAACAACCCATCAATAAATTAAGGACTATAATAGTAAAAGGTTTATCTTATTTTAAAATGGTACAATGTTTTCTAACCTTTTATCTCCATTCACTAAAAAGCAACATTCTCACATGTTAAATAAACAGAAAACGTTTTAATATAAATAGTAAACCCATTAAACTAAATTAAAACTGTCATATGTAAATATTAACCAATAAATTTAAGATTCATAGAAGCAAAAAACTGAAATGTTTCTTTATAAACAATTAAGAACTCATAACAACTGATAAAAATAAATTTATAATATTTGACAATAATCACAACTAAAAAAATGTTTCAACACAAACAACACATGTTTCATAATAAAACCATAATGTTCAAACTAAATTAAAATATTACTTTACTCAATCGGTGCCCACCAGTGTCATGTCTTTTTGAACCTCCCTATTCCTTTTATTCTTCACAACACTAACTCCGAGCTCATTGAAATTAGGTACTGGAAAGACATCCTCACCCGTACTAAAGGTTATTCCATTTTTGACATAGTTTTGAATCCATCATCACCATCATCTTTCTTTGTTGTCTTCTCAACAACCTTGCTTACAACTTTTTCTACAATTTTCTTCTCAGCTACAACAACCTTGCTTATACCATTATCTGGTGTCTTCTTTTGAGCAACAACAACCTTACTCTTCTCAGCTACAACTTTCTCATGATAACACTTTTGATTACACATTTTTGCTCTTTCTCAGCTACACATTTTTTCCTAAACTTTTTTCCGAGTAGCATCGGTTGTGTCTATTGAATCCTTTCATTTTTTGCCCTCTTCTTAGCTACAACCTTATCTTTAACTTCTTTCTGACTACTTTCAGCCACAACAATCTTTTCTTTTTTAGGAACTACCTTCTCAACTACCTTATCAACTTTTCATGACATGCTTTAACTTCATACAATGCTCAGAACCACCAGCACCTTCAGAAACCCCAAAGGAAACCCCTACATTCTCATTAGATCTCTGGATTTTTGAAGCCCCTACATCTAAAAATGCTGCATCCACATCAGCAATGTGGGGTTCTAAACCCTCGACTTCACTCCAATTTGGTCCAAATCCCCCAACTTCATCAACCCTACCCCTCAGCCTCAGCTTTATCAGTCGGCATCTTAGTGTTTTTTTGAAGCCTTCATATAAGTGATGATAGGAGCAACTTCTAGTTCCACAATAAAAACTTCTACGACATTTTTCCTCTTCTTTGAACCTCCAATACAACTGCAAGTGAGTTCTTGATACACGATGATTTGCACGCACCTATTGATACAGAACAAAAACAGGACAATCATCAACATATAACAAAATAATAGCATATAATAAACCAGATGAATAAATCACAACCTTAATAAAACAAACTCATCAAGTAACATATTAAAACAAAAACCTTAAAAATATAGTAATGAACCTTATTAGATAAAGTAACAATGTTACATACTAATGAAAAGATACAAAAAAACCATTCTACGAAAAATGAAGCTGTTACAAACAAGGGAACCAGGCTCAGTTGGAAGCACAGGATGCTGCTTCAGAACAAAGCTGATTTCAGAAGGGTTATGTTCCAACATAGTCAGTATTAATTTCAGGGGGAGGATATTTTGTTGGTTTTTAATGTTTTTTTGACACTGGCATATTCATGCCCCCAAGGGGAGAATATTTTGGATTTGGATTGATTTTTATTTTTTAGTGATGTATCTGAATATATTTGGTATTTTGGATTTCGAGTTCTGGATTTCAGTATTACATGTTCTAACACACTCCCTCCGTCCCATATAAATTGGCATCCCCCAAAATGGCTTGGTATTTTATGCAAGCTGAGGTGGAGGTATTGATGGGATATATTTGAGGGGCATTTTGGGATATAAATGAGGGCACAAGTGGATTTAGTAAATAAGTTGAGGGATAAAATGGTACATTTTCTTAACATATTAGGTAAGAATGAAAGGGTGTCATTTTATGTGGGACGGATGAAAATAGAAAATGTGCCATTTATTATGGGACGGAAGGAGTAGGAGATTTCTGGTATTCTTATGGGTGTAACATTTGGAAGTTTTACTTATGATTTTTATGCCAAAATAAGTGGGTCCACAAAATGCCAAATGGGGATTGTAAATTCATGTGGACTTCATTGATTATTGTGTCAGCATTTGGGAACTATGTTGAAAAAGAAAAATGTTCCATGTTGGAACATACAGAAAGAATCAGGATATGACTGAAATAATATTGTGGGATATTGGCTCATGGAAACATAGAGATTATAAAATATTTGATTCAGACGTTTTGAAGCATAATGGATTTATTAAAAATCCTTTTAATTATGGAATTGGATTTATGGAATATTATGGGATATTTTAGATAAGGAAATCCCTTTATTTATGGGATTTGGTTATACTTAAGAAGTGGATAAGGAATATGAATATTGTGGAGATAATTATGGATTATTACAATATGCTCTCTGGATTATATATACTGGACATCGCGGCTGCAATATTGATGAACTTAATTGAGAAAAATCTGCACTTCAGTTTTACATTCTTTCGAGAGCTTTGCAAGAGCCAGCTTTCATATGTTCCAACATACGTGACCTGTTGATCAAGTTCAGAATCGTATACCTTAATTTCTCGGGAGGAGAAGATCCAGCGTGGACGAGTTTCCAGGTCAGGGGGAATCTGATCAAGGAAGATCGGTAGGAGAGGAGCTAGTAAAATCTACACGTTGTAATTAGAGAAGATAAGTATAGTTGTATGGTGTACTTTGTACTGTATCTTTCCGATTAGTGAATTTATTCTAAACTGGGCTAGGCCCCGTAGATGTAGGTGGATTTAACCAAACTTCGTAACCAAGTTGTGTGTCTCATTCAATCTTTACTTTACTTACTTGGTTAGATACACTATGTTGGAACATAGGACTAATAGTTAAGCTATAACGGTAAAACCAAAATTTCATTTGGTATCGGAGATTGGTCACTTACGTTTTACCTTGGGTGTGTTAAGGAAAATGTGATCCTATTTTACCATGGTGACAAAGAAAGGAGATTCTGTGTCTCGGCCAACCCTGCTGGAAGGAACAAATTACAACTACTGGGAGGTACAAATGAGAGTCTTTATAAATTCATTGGATGAACTTGCATGAATTTTTTTTGAAACCAAGTGGAATCACCCAATTGAAGAAGAAGAAGAATCAACCTCGAAGGAGAAAGAAAGAGATTCAAGTTCAAGGAAACAAATGCTCAAGGATAAATCACTGTATAATTCTAAAGCGTTGGATGCTATCAACAGTGGATGAAAATCAGTTTAGACTCATCTCTACATGTCATCTGGCTAAGAAAGCATGGGATATTTTGTAATTCCAAAGCGTTGGATGCTATCAGCAGTGGATGAAAATCAGTTTAGACTTATCTCTATATGTCATCTGGCTAAGAAAGCATGGGATATTTTGTACGCTGTACATGAAGGAACCAGTCGTGAATGAGAATGCAAATTATAAATGTTGGATACAAAGTTTGAAGAGTTGAAAATGGATGAGGATGATAAGATTACCACATGCAATGGGAAACTTTGAGACATCTCTAATATGGATTATCAACTGAGAAAAGTCTACAAGAAATCTAAACTGGTTAAGAAGACCTTAAGATCACTGCCTAAGATATTTGTAATGAAGGTTGCAGTAATTGAAGAATCTAGAGATGTATCCACAACGTCCTTGGATAATTTGATGGGATCAGTACAGACGTATAAGATGACTATGGAACAGCCTGCAAGGAAAACTCAGAAGAAGTTGGCCTTCAAAGTATCTTCATCATGGGGTAACTATGAATCAGAAAGTGAGGATGGTATTGAATAAATTGCTCTTATCACTAAGAATTTTTCAAGGATGCTGAAAAGGGTGGTAAACAAGAAATCACCAGAAAGAATTGGAGAAAACAGACCTCGTGGACAGAACCTTGGAAATAATTGTGGGATACACATGGAGCAAGGAAATAAGTAGTTCTCTAGAAACCTAGGTGGTGAAGCAAAACAACCAGGAAGAATTCAATGTAGAGAATGTGAAGGTTTTGGACATATCAAGGCTGAATGTGAAAATACTCGGAAGAAGCAAGGAAGGTCGCATGTCACCTCGTGGAGTGAGGATGAAGAAGATGAGAAAGATGAAGAGGAACTTACCAGCACTTATGTAGCGTTTTAGCAAAAATTCACAATGATACGGTGGGTATGGACGTATGTTCCAACCCAGATAAGTGTGTATGTTCTAACCTAGATAAGTCTGTATGTTCCAACACAGATAAATCTGTATGTTCCAACTTAAGTTCTGACGATACTTTTAGCTATGATGAAGACCAACTCGTGAGTGATGAATATATCTACACTTTACATGAACAAATGTATGACATGTGGATAAAGGTTGCTGACTCAAACATGTCCCTGAAGATTGAAAAAAATCAATTGTCCAAGACAAAGAAGGAACTAGCAGTACCGGTTTAAAATCTTGAGAATGAAATCTAGGATCTGAAATTGAGACTACATTCTGCAACAGAGAAAGCAGAGATGGCAGAGCAACAGTCACCAAGTAAATAATGGAATGGCAAAGCTGGACGACATTTTGACCATGGGAAAAAGTTTCGGAGATCGACCAGAAATTGGATATGGCAATCGATTATGCAATACGGGAAATCTCAAGGCATAAGTTCAAGACATGAAGAGAAAAGTGAATAAAACCCCTCAACGAAAACCTCTCATCTGTAGCTATTGCATGTTTCAAGGCCATATTGAGGAACAATGTCTCAGATTACTCAGAGATATCATGAATGGAAGACAATTGTCTGGATGTTCCAACATAGATAATACCCAACGATCAAATATGGTTAAAAAGGCATGGGTTCTTAAATGCATTAATGTTTTCCTTATTTCTCATACTTCTCTTATTGCACATTCTAGAAACTTGTGGTACTTTGATAGTGGGTACTTTAGACACATGACTGGAACTCTGGAGTTTCTAACAAAAATTAAGCCGTGTGATGGTTGTTTTTTCACTTTTGGAGTTGGAAAGAAGAGTCTTGTGATTGGCAAGGGTGAAATGCACATTGAAGGATTTATACTATTCATTAGTGTATTTCTTGTTGAAGATCTAAAGGCAAATTTTTTTAGCATCAGTATATTGTGTGATGACAATATTACAGTTGAGTTTCAGAAAGACAAATGTGTTGTACGACATGGCAGAGATAAAATACTTTCTGGTATTTGACCATCAGATAACTGTTACCTCTTGGATCAAGAAGTGAGATGCCTGAGTTCAAAGCAAAATGAAGGCACTTTGTGGCCTAGGAAGCTTAGTAATATCAACTACAAAACCTTAATGAAAATTGCCAATTCAAAGGCAGTACGAGGTATACCCACACTTACTACCAAAGGTGGAATTGTATGCGGACCATGTCAACAAGGTAAACAAATTCGGTCTCCTCAGTCTTCAGTACATTATATTACTACCACAAGGAATCTCGAATTACTTCATATGTATTTAATGGGTCCAGTCAACACATCTAGTGTGAGTGGTAAGAAGTACATTTTTGTATGTGTTAATGATTTCTCTAGATATACTTGGGTGTCTTTTCTTGAAGAAAAATTTAATACTGTGGATGTGTTTTGAAGTTTGGTGATAAAATTGCAGATAGAGAAAGGAAGTCCAGTAGGAAAGATTGTCAGAATGAGAAGTGATCATGGTAGAGAATTTGAAAATTCTCAGTTCAGTGATTTCTTTGGTGAACTTGGTATTCAGCATGATTTCTCTGCTCCAATTACTCCACAACAAAAATTCATAGTAGAGAGGAAGAATAGAACACTCCAGGAGATGGCACGAGTCATGCTTGTAGAAAAAGGAATACACAAAAAATGGTGGGCAGAGGTTGTTAATATAGCTTGTTATACTGTAATTCGTGTGTATCTACCGCCATTTACCAGCAAAACAGCTTATGAAATTTGGAAGGCCAGGAAGCCGAGTGTGTCTCACTTTCATATATTTGGAAGAAAATGTTATATTCCCAGATATAGAGATCCCTTGTCCAAGTTTGATAATAGGAGTGATGTTGGAATATTTCTGGGGTATTCTGTTAACAGTTGTACTTATCGTGTTTACAATATACTAAAACACATTCTCTCATGGAGTCTATAAATGTAGTTGTGGATGATTACAATGAAAAACATGGATAGAATGAAAAGGAAGATGAACCAGATGCGGAGCTTGTTCCAACACAGGAGAATTTACCTGAGCAGCCGAAGTATGTTGGAACTCATGATCAACCTGTAGACTAGCCGAAACCTGATGATGAACAGTATGTTGGAACATCCTCCCCCACACCTAGCCTATATGTTCTAACACAGGAGGTACCGGAACCTATCTCAAGAAGAACCTGATCGATTCCTCAAGTTAATTACAGAGAATTAGCCAGCCCACAATGGTTTATCTCACTAATTGAGCCAAAGAACTATAAGGAAGTACTATTTGATGAATATTGGATTGCAGCAACGCAAGAAGAGCTCGAGCAATTTGAACGCAATGATTTATGGTATCTCACTCCTCGTTTAAAAGGGGTAAATGTTATTGGTACAAAGTGGATTTTCAAGAACAAGTCAGATGCAAATGAAAAAATTACTTGTAATAAAGCTTGATTTTTGGCTCAAGGATATACTCAGAATGATGGGGTAGACTTTGATGAAACCTTTGCACCAGTGGAATGGTTAGAATCTATTCGCATCTTACTTGCTATTTCTTGTACTATGAACTTTACTTTATATTAGATGGATGTGAAAATTCCTTTTTGAATGGAGTTGTGAATGAAGAGGTGTATGTGGAGCAAACTAAAGGAGTTGAAGATCCTCATTATCCATATCATGTGTATCGACTTAAGAAGGCACTTTATGGTCTGAAACAAGCACTAAGGACATGGTATGAGCGACTGACTAAATTTCTACTTAAGAAAGGTTATCGTTAAGGGGGATTAGATCGTACTTTACTTGTGCTTACTAAGTCCACAAATTTTTTGATTGTTCAAATTTATGTGGATTATATTGTGTTTGGCTCTGCTCTATCATTTATGGTGAAAGATTTTGTGTCATTGATGCAGGCCGATTTTGAGATGATTATGGTTGGAGAACTCACTTATTTTCTAGGGCTTCAGGTTAAGCAGGAAAATATTGGGTTATTCATAAATCAAAGAAAGTATGCCTTGAATCTGGTGAAGAGGCCAAGACTCAGTAGTGCTTGATCTATTCGAACTCCGATGGCAACCACATAAAAATTGTGAAGGATGAGAAAGGCGTCTTAGTTGATCATAAATTATACAGAAGTATGATGGGGAGTCTCTTGTATCTTACTGCTAGCCAACCAGATATATGTCTTAGCGTATGTGTTTGTGTTAGTGATGGAGATCCGGATACGACTACCACCATAAATGAAGACATTTCACGTCTTGATCAAACATTTAAGGGTTATGTTCGTGATCCTCTAAGTGACATAGCTGGACCTATGACAAGATCAAGAACAAAGCTTAGAGATGCAGCATTGAATGCTTTGATTGATCACCTTCGTGATGAAGAACTTAAGAAGAAGTCAGCAACTACTTGGATTACTTATTCAAGCTTGTCGACATTATGAAGAACACTATTCTCTCTTTCCCATCGGGTTTTTTTTAATGAAGTAGTGTGATCATTATAATATTAATTTTATTTTGTTTTTGGACTGTATAATTCAGCCATGTGGGCCTTAGGAGAGTAGCTCAAAATTTACAGTCCATTAGGATTTATCATACAGTATTCAGTTTTATTCTGATTAGAATTAGATTTGGTAAGATTAGATAAGGCGATATTTTTCTAGTCTAATTCTTACTATGCTTGGCCGAGAATTAGAAGTAAAATATCAATAGGATTTGATTTTTGGTATTTTAGTTAGATATGGTTTTAGCTTCCTTAAGCTGCCATGAGATTGATTCAGATTCAGATTGTGATTAGGGTTTCCTTGTGCTCGAATTCTCCCTTCTATTCAAAGAGGTTTGGCCGAGAATTCATACACACTTTTATCAAATATATTCAGACTTTTGAGACATTCTCATAATCTTCATTGCTACTTAAACCTGCGGGCTATTTAAGTATTCAATACTCCTTTATATTCATACCCTGGTCATTGACATCTTTCTATGTCACATCATTCTCCCCCTCTGGGGCAAAAAATTCTTGTCAGGTTCAGCCTTCTAGTCTTCCAACTGAGCCTTCTCAGTTTCTAACTTCTTATTCTCAGCCTCCAGAGCTGCTATCTGGATTGTAATGGCGTCAAGCCTGGCATTCAGAGTACCCAACCTCACTTTCTTTTCTCCTTGTCTCGAGCTAGACTCAGCCGAGTTTGGCTTCCATGGTAGATCATGAACTTTCCTTAAACCGAAAGTCTTCTTGTTTGGCTTTAGAGGCCCTGTCTCAATGATTTCACCAGTAGACCTAGCTTTGACCCATTGACTTCTGACAAGTGCCGTGATAATGCATGGATGAATCAGAGATTGTTTAGCCTTCAGAGTTATCGCCAACCGAACAATAGCTTGCTGTATGAGAAGGCCAAGGTTCTCCGGCCGCTATGTTCCAACACAGTACAACAACTTTGTCATTTCTCTTGTCAGAGCAGTTGTATTGGAAGATGGCATCCAGCAGTTGACTGCCACTTGGTATAGCCCAAAGAATCTAGAAGTCATGAACGATGCTTGTGAATACCCAGTAGCTACCCAAGAAGATTCCACTCCTCCAGAAATCTCAGTCAAGATCTGGTCATTAGTGACCTCCATGGCATCATCAAATACTCCTTCAAAATCTGGTGTTTTCAGCCCCAGAAGTTTGTTGATCTTGTCAGCCAAGAAATCAACAACCTTACCTCTGACATATACCTGATCATACCAGAGTGAGTCCATCTCTATGATCTCAGTCATTATATACAAGTAAATTTCACAGACCAACTGCTTATTATAATCCTGAAAACCTGTGGCTGCTTTCCTCAGCCCGGTCAGCTCTAGAAACTCAGTGAATCCACTCGGTTTGTAAACAATAAGGTCTACAGGCCTCTCAACAATAATTTTTATCTGGGAAAATACCTCATATATCTCCTCACAGTTTGCATTATAAAAGCTTTCTAAAAATGCAGAACTTACTGAAGGTCCAGCTACTTTTGCCTTCTTGGATGACACTGAGATCTCAGCCTCATCAATCTTCCTTTTCGCCTTCATGGTCAAGATAAATTCGTCCATTACTTCATCACTCGAGTAGCCAATATCAAAACCCTGCACTACTTCTTCCTGCACAGAGAACTGTGTTCCAATATACTGAGCTTGTGTTGGAACATACTGTGCAACTTCTTCCTCTGTACCTTCAAATGTGGGGTCATCTCCCCCTTTCACCAACCTCTCAGCATCATCACTAACTTCCCCATGCATATAATCCTCCTGATCATTCAAACCTTTAGTCGGATCCACCTCTGAATCATCAACATCCATAGGATCTTCAAACACCACCTGTTGCTGGTATGTTGAAACTTACCCAGCACCTTCATCTTCTTCACTGTTGGACAGAGCAATAACTGGGGGTTCTAAACTTCTGAGAAATTTCATCCTCTCAGCATGCACACCATCAAAGTGAATAATCCTCATATAATCAGTAGATTTTAAAACTTCTAATCCTACTGCCTCCTCATCAGAAATTTTCTCAATCTTTTCATAACTTTTCTTAGGAATGTAACAAACATGAAACATATCCTTTCCCTGATCCTCCCTAAACTTTCCTTTCAATAATTTAACATCAAAGCATTCAATGAAATACATGTCACCAATATTTCCCGAGAGTACTTCCTCCATTTTGACATCCAAAAATTCTATCTTAAGATTTTCTAGCCCCATCATATCAATGGAAACTCTATTCGCTTGTACCCACTTGGTAAACTCATCTACAGAATCAAAGTTTTTACCCTTCCAAATCACACGGCTAGAAGTAGATGATGTTACTTGATGTGTCCATTTTATATGGTTATTTTGGGATCTTTTTGTATTCATTTTGGTACACTTTAGTGAGACGAGGTATTTATCGAAGACTTGAAGATGTTGAAGACTCCATTATGAAGACTTGAAGACTTGCAAAGACCCGGAGAACGAAGAAAAGAAGACTACATGAAGACTGAAGACCAAAGTCAAAGGGCAAGTTACACTTGC
>JAULKJ010301420.1:0-11539 GCA_032355405.1 Rubia balearica | reverse complement strand
TATCTCACACTTACTGCTCATTATGTCGATAAAAATTGGATACTTAGGTCTAAAATACTGAACTTTAGATATTTTGAGCCTCCTCATTGTGCTGTAAATATTAAACATTTTGTGCTTGATTTATTAAAAGAATGGAAACTTCAAGAAAAAATTCTATCTATGACCGTAGAAAATGCCCATTGTATGGATAATATGGTAAACTCTTTGAAAGCTGATTTGAATTTTACATCACCTCTACCTTGTGGTGGAAAATATTTTCATATCTGTTGTTGTTCTCATATGCTCAATCTTATTGTTCAATCTGGATTGAAGTGTGTTGATTCTAGTGTTAGTAAATTACGTAATATTGTGAAATTTATTGATGGATATGATTCTAGGATTACATCATTTGAACGTGTTGTGGCTGAAGCTGGGTCTAATTTTTCATGTAAATTAATACTTGATGCATCAACTCGATGGAATTCTACCTTTTCAATGCTTAATACAGCTTTACAAGCTAAGGTGCCATTAAATTATTTTGTTGTCTGTAATATGAATGTTGTGGATAGTTTGGATGAGGGGGGAATGGGAGGGAAACCATTGGAAGTATTTGTGAGTTTCTTGAACCTTTTTCTTGTATAACTAAGTTATTTTCTGGCTCCTTATACCCTACTGGGAATCAGTATTTCTTGAGCATAATTATGATTGAAGAAAATTTAATGCGAGGCCATTTAGATCCAAAATTTAATGAAATGGATACATCCATGCTTGATAAATTTCAATCTTATTAGGATAGTTATTCAGTAATTCTTTCTGTTGTTGTTGTTCTTGACCCTCGTTATAAGTTACAATTTGTTGCTTCTATGTATAGTCGTCTCTATGTTGACTCTGAGTGTCATTTAAAGGTAAATCAGGTTAGGCTAGCATTAAAATATTTGTATGATTATTATTCTTCTCTATCATCGACTTCTAATTCTTCTCGTCAAGATTCATCTACTTCTCCAACAAATGCACCGATATGTTCTTCCCGACCCTTTAAAAGGGCTAACATACTTCAGGTTCAAGTTTTTCCTTTTGAATTATTTGTCTACAGGTTTATGTTTTGTACCTTGTACTTTGTGTAAGTAACTTTTTCTTGTTGCTACCAGGAATTTCAAAGTAGCTCAGCTACAATAAGTACCTCTCAATCTGAAATTGAGCGTTATTTGTTATCTCCACTTGAGCTTAAATATGTAAATGTGGAAGATATGACATTTTCTTCTTTCAACGAAAGATTGAAACATTTACAGGTTTACCTTTTCTTCTTGGGCTCTCTTGTTCTGATTAACTGTTTGAAAGAGTCTCTTACCTTTTCTGGTTGAAAGCATTGCAGAGTCTCTTTAATCTACACATCTTTGTCATTTTACATTTCTTACATGATGGAGAAGAAAGTAAGGTTCATTCTTGATAAAGCTCGAAGGTGGATGTGGAAGGTTCATCATCTTTCATTCCCTTGTTCATTTATCATGTTGTCACAGTGACTGTTGTTACAAAAGAAACCAACTGTTCCCTAAAACGTATTTGGTCTCTTTTAGGGTAAAAGCATAAGTAACACCACTCACAAACGTCATTGGTTACTAGAACAAAAAATGCTGCATTTTGTGGATGCCTTTCTCCAGTATGTACTAGACAAAGTATGTCTTCTATGCCAATAATACATTACATTTTTTTTTGTTTTCAGTATGTGCTTAATTTTGAACCTACTTGTCTTTATCAGGAGAAGAAATCATTTCGGGACTCAGCGTGTACATGAGCACCGACTGTTGGAGAAACATGCTATTGAATGCGGCATTGATATCAAGATAATGATGTATCCTACTCCAAACATGCTATAGTTGTGTATCTAATGATGTATCGTTGGTTATGAGTACCCGCTCCAATCCTACCCCAAAGGCATTATCTTGATACCAACGATACATTCAATAGCATGTTTCCAAAGGCATTTCCTTAAACCAAAAGCATGTGTACCGCCTCATACTGGATTTTGGAGTAGGATTGGAGCGGGTACTCATGTTTTTCTGTGCATTAACAACATCAGGAAAACATCACTCTTCCCTTAACCCCAATAGACTCGCACAATGATCGAAGATTTCTGATTCATATTTATGACAATCATTCTTTTGGTTCAAGGAAAAAGTATGCAGTAATAGTTGTAGATTTATGACACTCATTCAGATTTATGACATGAGATTGTTGTAGTAGCCATCTGAATTTGTTTCTCCTTGGATAATATGGTGATGAAACCCATATTTTCGTATCTATATAATTTTCAGTCTTATATGCTGTTTTATTTTATTTTTAATTTGGCGCAACAAAAACACTTTCCATTATTGCAGTGGACAATTTTTAAGTACCAAATAATATTATACTACTCATCTTTTATCTTCTGCTTTGCTTTGTTTCCTTGGGATGAATCTAGATCATATGAGGTAGATACATATTTAGCGGAGTAAAGAAGAGTATGCCTCTCTACATTCATTGTAATGTGTATTTTCATTGTAGTGTTTGAGATTCCGATAAAGAGGAATTCATGTGAGAGTGCAAGGCTCTTAAGTTCCAGAAATGTACCTCTTTGCTAGCCTAATTTGGTTCTTCACATTTTGTAGCTTAATTTGTAGGCTGAATAAGAAAAGAAAAAATAATTTTGACGCTTAATACATCAATATTTAAATGAACAACGCTTACATAATAAATTAATTCATAATAATTAGATTTTTACAAGTACGAAAAATCAATTCATACAAAACTACTTTCTGATACTTGCATTGTTAGAAGTAGAACTACTAACAACTGGAGACAACTAAATCCTACGAATTGTGTTTGGGTTTAGATCGGGTTTCGGGTTGGGTCTGGTCAAGTCGGGTTCAGGTTAAGTATGGTCGTATCGGGTTCGGGTATGGGTTGAGTCTGGTTGTGTCGGCTGAATTCGATCGTGTCGCGTTCGTGTCGGGTCAATATTTATCGGGTTAAAATCAGGTTTAGGGTTGAAGTTCGGTCGTGTCGGCTTAGATTCTGGTTGAAATCTCTTGGGTTATATCGGTTTTTGGGTTGACTCGGTCATTTCGGATTCGGCTCATACACTGACAACACTAATAAATACCAATCCTTATACCACATCATTCTCCCAGGGGTCGAAAAAATTTGCCCCAAATTTTCCAATGCGTCATTGTACGAATTGCCACTCGTGTAAAAGCGACGAAGGGGCTGCGTATGGTCTCCGGGATTGCCTTGAACTTGAGCACTTCTTCCACCAAGGTCCGTTTAGAAATAGTGACAGTTTGAAGCCATGTAAGTTTGTAGGGTTTTGGGTGCTTTTCCATTTCAAGACTGAGTTTGGTGACGATGTCCGTGGCAATGACGTTCTCAAAACTTCTGGGGTTGATAACAAAACAGAAAAATTTATCGCCAATGGTGTATGAAGATTGAATGATGTTGTGGTGAAGCCACCCATCCTTGTGGCTTGGAGGGGCAAGAAAATTAGGCCAAACTACGAGTGCATGACCTACATCTTCCGCAACTTCCTTGATCTCTTCCTCGACCTACATGCCATAATCATAAATTGGTTCATTAAAGAAATCTTTCCCTACTTCCTCAATCTCTTCCTCGAATTCCATGTTTCACAATATCTTGTATAATGCCCTACATCATTACACGTTTCACAATATCTTATCCAGTTCTCGAGTGTTACCGGCTGCTCATACCTTGCGCCATCCACTCATGTAATGGTAATCATCACCTTATAAAGTGTTGGAGTGTCCATATTCACCAAAACTCTTGCAACATTAACCTTCCTATCACACGTGCGGTTGTCCATGCACATTGGGTCTCCTAAAGCTTAAGCTATTTTCCCTAATTCCTTTGGGTGCCAACAAGGTGGCGGTAAATCAACCAATCTCACCCATGCAGGTGCAATAGCCAACATCTTCCCTTTGACTCTTCCATGTTCTGGGACTTTCATAAAAAAACACATTTTCCTTCCTAAGATATAATAATCACCTCCATCAAATATAAAATCTCGACCATTTGTTGTACCAAATTTGAATTTAACGAAACCATTCCTAGCCATGGTTACAGTACAACTATCGTTCCAAGTATTAGCAAGCATTTTAAAGTTACGAAGGCCTAAAATATTTCTAGGGCAGCAACCCATAAAACATAAAAATTACTCTCTTTCACCTCAAATTCGTCCCCTTGCTCAAGAACAAGGTTATCAAACTTCTCAATTTTTAGGTTTGGATGGTTATGGGGACTGGTACCTTTGTTCAAAATTTTGTTCCACTTCACTGTTTGTCTCGACATTGTTTTAGGCTGGACTAGAGCATTTGGCCGAGTGGGCTGCAGATTGTCATTGGCAATCAAATTTCCCCAAGACGGATTCTGATAATTATCCATGAATATTCAAAAATTAAGCATGCATCCATGATCAACATGACTTTGATACCAACTAGTTTAGCACGTAATATAGGAAAGATGAAACTCTAGGGTTTGCAACATAAATTTTGACTTTTATTAATCATAATCAAGACTAGTATGAAAATTACATAAGAATGCCTCCTATATTTATAGGATACTAAATCTCCTAATGAGAAAGGGAAAAGTAAAATAAATCTCCTAATGAGAAAGGGAGAAGGAAACTAAATCTCCTAAGGTAAAAGGAAACTAAATTTTCTAAGAGAAAGGGAAAAGAAAAGTAAATATCCTAAGGAAAAGGAAAATAGCTTAATTAAAGAAAGAAAACTAGATGACCAAATTAAGGAAATCAAATATTCTGATTAAATGAAGAAAATAAAATGTATCACGCCGATCCCACTTGCCCACAAATACCAACCCTTATGACACATCAATATCCATTGGGTAGATGACCATTAGGAATATTATCTTTTGGTGGTTGTGGGTGTGGTGGTGAAGGTTGTTGGTTTCTGCCAAAATAAAGATCAAACAGGCTCTGTGTGAAGCTACCACCTCCATTGTTCGGAGGATCCCTATTGTTGTTATTGTTTTTTAAGCTTCCTTTCCCTACATATGCTTGTTGTGGGAGATGACTGTCCATCTCCAGAGAAATGAGAAAACCCATTTGTACTTGTTCATCCAACATCAAGCTAAAATCTCTCCCATCTTGTGTTTATGTAACCATCATGAATCATGGTGCTCCTTTTAGCCTGTCTGTGCAAATGGGCTTTCAAGGAAGAAGGGAACATCTCTTTGTTAGTGGGATTAACTATTTTTGAACCCCTTGATGCATTATGAGCCGTAACATGGCCATCTATAAAGTATTGTAAAATCACTATCATTTATAATAGGGGTAACCTTTGGCAAGGGTGCCTTATTACCCCACATCTATGAAATAACTTACAAAGTCTCTCTTACCTAACTTCAAACCAAATTATGGCTCCATCAAATAAATCTAGATAGAAACCAGAAATAAGAGGTGCACCTGAAATAATCAATTTGCCTATAAATATTTCAGATTCATACGAGGCTATACATCAATGTCAACATCTATTACCTCTCCCGCCATGTTGGCTATTTTGATTGCTGTATATGAGCAACGTAACCAGCTGGTAGCCCGTTAATATGTATTGGAATATAAATTTTCTCTGCTATGATACGCCTCATGGATATACCCGCTCATCACCTTTTAAAAGCTAGTAAACTTCGCACCATTGAATATGGGATTCGATGCCAAACATCTAGAGCTTCTTCCCTTGCTTTAAATTTCACTACATAAAATTCTTATAGCGATGAAACAAAAAAGCAGTGACATTCCAGAAACTTTTAGCTTGATGATAATTATCGTTAATGAAGTGAAACTCTTTACAATGGGTTTCGCGTAAAGCGAAAGGTGGGGTTCTTATATAGATCTTTCACTTTTCTGGAAGGTGATTCTCTGGATTTTAAACGAGTTTTGTGTTAACTCTATGCTTGTTGAATGGATTTTATTAACATTCAACCCATCTCTTCGGTCATCCATCACTTACTACGGTACTGCTAAAGATCTTTTGGATGATCTGGCTCAGCATTTTCTATTGGGAATGGTCCGAGGGTTCTTCAAATCTGTTTTCACATAGCGGATTGTTGCCACAATAGACAAGCTATTGTTGCTTATTATGGAAAATCCAAAAAGTTGTGGGATAAATTGAACACCCATATGCCCCCTGGGGTTTGTACTTGCAAGGATTGAAAATGAAAGTGGTCTTTCTATGCTATCATTGATCGTGAGAATTAGATTGTTCATCAATTTATCATTTGGGTGATGATTACAAAACTTTTTGTTCGAATAACAGGCTCAAGAACCATTGTTACCACGTCTACACCTTTGTAGTTAAGTAGGAGCATCATATGACCTTGATCGGTCACGTGACTCTTAGATCTACTCAGTGGAGTTTCCTGCATGATATGGTTCTCCAGATGTCAATGGTTCCCAAACCAAGGCTATCGCAAGAACATGTTGTGCTCTTATTGTGGTCATAAAGGATATGGTGTTAGCACTTGTTTCAAGATTCATGGTTATCCATAGGGGTTCAAAAAAGGAGGGGGATTGTGAATGACCCAAAATAGCAGCAACCGTCGAAGCGGACTGCTGTTAATCGCTTCTTTTCCCGTGTGTCATTGTCGGCTCAACTCAGAAGGTCATCTTGGCAGCGTTAGCCATTGCCGCCATAATACATCTGAACGATCTCAATTTTGTTGGCTATTGGTCAAGCATTGTCCGATGCTCAATGGTGTATGATTTCGAATTAATTTTCTACATTACATAAACCCTTTTGACACTGTGTCAGGTAAATTTGCTTTACCTTGGATTCTTGACTCTAGAGCTTCATATCTTATGACCGACACCAATAATATTCTGCATGATATTACTATTGTTGAATATGTTGATGTTATTTTGGCCGATGGAACCATATCTATTGCTGGCACGAAGGAACTCTCTATCTTGGAAATATTATTCTTCCGCATGTTTTTTTATTCCTGAATTGTGATGCAATTTATTATCATGTGATAAGTTACTTGCTACCTTAAATTTTCTAGCTTTGCTTACGAAAAATTATGCCTATTACAGGAAAACGGCTTGAGAATAATGATTGGCATGGGAGAATAGTTGGGAGGGGTACATTTCCTTCACACGATCGAGGATCTGCATCAGCCATCTTCGGTGTCTTTTACGATTGTCTCCACCGTCTCCAAGGTTTTTTCTATGCGAGTCTTTGGCATCAATGATTTGGTCATCGTTCCACGTTGGTGTTGTCTTCTATTTAATTTATTTAAAAATTCATTTGATTTAATAATGTTGTTCCCTGCTCCGTATGTCATAAAGCAAAATAGTCTAGGAGTAGCTTTTCTTTGAGTTCAAATACTATTCTGCTAGTTGAGTTGAATCATTGTGATGTTTTGGGACCTTATAGCTCACCTTCTACTAGGGCATCTTATTATTTTTTTACTTATCGCTAATGATTATTCCCGAATTGTTCGAGTTCATTTACCAGTTTCTAAGTCAGAAGTAGTAACCAGATTTATGAAATTTTGTTCCTTTGTTCGGACACAGTACCACCACCAGGTTTGAAGGGTTCGAGCGAACAACAAGACTAATTTTTAACCTCTTCGGCCTTTCTTTGCTGAGAAGGAATTCTTTTTTAGATGTCCAATGTTGATGCGCCTCAGCTTAATGGTCGGGTTGAGCGCAAGCATCACTATCTTCTCAACATTGCTCATACTCTTCATTTTCAGGCTCATTTACCGATTAATTTATGGGGAGAGTGTATCTTTAATACGGCATACTTGATCAACCGTATGCCTAAAACTTCTTATCACTTGTTGCATGGTTGTGAGTTAAACTAAACTCTCTTTTGTGTGTTTGGTTGCTTATGCATTACTTCTTAAGTGTCTCAAAGACACAAAAATTTGCATCTCATATTTGCGGGTGTGTATTCCTTAGTTTTTCTACCAGAAAGAAAGGATGGTACATTTATAATCTTGAAATATGTACTCTTTTTGATAGTCGTGGTTTGGTTCTCTACGATAACAACTTTCTTTTTGAGCCCATTTTGCAGCTGAGCCTGAGTCTCAGCTTATGTCCGCCGATGTCCAACCTGCGTTAGCCACCAGTTTCTAGCTCTAAGCAGCAACTGTTGTCCCCTTCAGCCACCGATTTATTGCCACCATCCACATCTGAAGTTCCATCGCAGCTTCCTGGAGATGCGCCACAAATTTTGCAGTTTTCAAATGCGGATACCCGCATGTGCAGGTAGTGGAAAATGCAGCTCTTATCACCTTGTATCATTAGAAAAATCAGCATATAATGATCACTAATAGTAACAAGTTTGTAATCAGCATCATCATGCCCTAGCATGGATAAAATTAACAAAATATGCCCAAATGACGAGAATAGAATCATTGTGTTAAAATTTTTAAATTGAGTATTCAGAAAGCTTGATATGAAATTTGTGATTGAAAACCAAATTTTAAAAAACAATTGGACCTACTACTATAAGAGGGTTGTGGTCTGGGAAAAATTGAAATTTTGAGGCTAAAAGGGAAAATTTGAAACTCAAAAGGAACAACTGAGAATTCAAGTTTGAAGGGAATAATTGAAAATTTAGCACTTGCATATGATTTTAAATTTGCATCAATTTGGTAACTAATAGTACATAGATTTGAACAATTGAGAATTGGAAGTTGATTTGTAGAAAAATATTATATAATATTTAAAATATTAAATATATTTAAATTTTACCTTGTACCCGGAAATAACATTTTTGCGGCCCGGACCTGGAAACGTTAAAATCTAAAAAAATTGGGTCAGGAACCCGACTCTGAAAAATGAAAAGTACATGATTATTGCGGGCCGGGGTCTGGTGGTTTAGAGGCTGGAAGTTCTGGTATCTCTCAGAAGGATAAGGAAGAATGTATCAAGGTCCAGGAGCAACTTGGGGCATCTTTAGATGCTGTGCTTACACGATCAGGAGCTCAAATCAAACCCCCTCTGGAAACTTTCTCACTGGCATCAGGAAGAACAAGAAAAAACATTTTTACTCTCTGGATGACATTTCATCCCCCATCACCTCTACTGTTTGGAGAAAAAAGGTTGATGCAGTCATCCCCTCAACCATAAACCCCTCTCAAAAAGCAACAAGCCAACCCTCCATTCAAATATCCAATGACTTTAAAGGCTTACAAATAGACAGTGATGGTAACGAAGAGGAAGTAATGGAAGTTTATCAGGAAGTAGCAGCAACCCCGCAAGCTTACACAGCAGTGATAAAAGCTATAACTGATGAGTCAACTATGGAAATGATGGAAATGATGGAAATGGTGAAAGCCACAACCCCTGCTGATACAACCCCTGCTGATGCCCCTGTTGTTGAAGTTATCACTGGTGTTGCCCCTCCTGTGATAGTTAACACTGGTTACGGATCCTGCGGCAGTTAACTCTGATGTTGCTCTTGTGGAAGTTAACTCTGATGCTCCTCCTCTGGAATTTATAGATGCTGCCCCAGAGGAAGATCTCAATACCATACAAGAGAGTTCCAATCAAGTGATTGACATGGAACTTGGGGATACAGAACAAGAGGACAAGGTGACTCATACAGACCAACTCACACAGGTGGAAATGCAATTTTCTCCACAGGTCAGAACTGATTCCCTTGCTCCTCAAGCTTCATCTTCTGTCTTAAAACCTGGTTTATTAGACAAAAGAACTAAGAAACAAGAAAATCCTACTACTGTGAAATCTAGGAGCCTCAGATCCACACAAAAAGCCAACCCCCCTGTCTAAATGATTAAGTACAACATCATAGGCAATATGATTGTTTGGAATGTAAGGGGATATGGTACATCAATTGATAGATTAAAATCTCTCATATATACTCACAATATATCTATTATGTGCTTAATATAACCGTGGCATGATAAGAAAGATATAGAATCTTTAAAACATGAACTTAGATTCCAAAATGCTCTTCCTGCACAAAATGCAAAGATTTGGATCTTATGGAACCACAATTTTGACATTATTAGCTTAAGGGAATCTGATCAATTTCTGTTAGCTCAGATCACTGATACTTCTACTTGCATTACTTGGAATTGTGCTTTTATATATGCAAAAGTAACTAGACAATTAAGAGAAGCCCTCTGGTTTGATCTGGCTACTTTACCTTCTGCACCTTCTTTATTCATAGGAGATTTTAACACTGTTGCCTCAAACACTGAATATAAAGGCAGGAGATCTCCATCTAGCAAAAGTATCACTGGTGTTTCTAACTTCATCTCTAGTCAATATTTGCATGATATACCCACAGTAGGAAACCTTTATACTTGGAGCAATAATAGAATAAAAAATAAATGTAAGGACCTACTGTACCAGACACTAGATAGAGGATTAGGCAATCTAGATTGGATAGCCCTGTTTCCTCATAGCTCAATTCAGGTTCTTAACAGAACCTCCTCTGATCACTCTCCACTCCTACTGTCTATTCAGTCCTCTGAGGAGCTTTCCCCTAAACCTTTTCATTTTCAAGAAATGTGGCTACAAAGACCAGAATTCCAAACACTGGTTAAGGAAAACTGGTCTTTGCCTTCAAATTACAGGGGTATGTACAACATAGTACATAAACTCAAGAGACTAAAGTCAGTAATTAAGGAGTGGAACAAGCTTCATTTTGGGAGGGTAGATCAAAACATACTAGCAGCAGAGGCTAAAGTGAATGAAAATGAGCTTAAATTCCAACTTTCACAAACTGAGGCAGATTTAATTGAGCTTAATAGAAGTAAAGTAGTTTTAACTAGAGCAATAAAAGAGAAAAATGTTTTCCTCAGACAAAAAGCTAGAGTTCAGTGGCTTAAATTAGAAGATGCTAATACCAGTTATTTTCATCATACTATAAAAGAAAAAAGAGCCAAATCAACAATCAGTAAAATTAAGGATGGCCAGGGTAATTGGATAACTGATCCATCCTTAATTAAAGCTGAGGGTGTTAGTTTTTTTGAACAACTCCTCAATGAGGATGTTCCTCAAGTTGCTGGTACATTTCTTAAGCATTTCCTAGCTGAAATTCCTGCACTCATCAGTGAAAATCAGAACCAGGATCTTCTTAAACCTATCAATATGGAAGAATTGTATTTTACAGTACATGATCTCAATAAAGATAGTTCACCTGGGGCTGATGGATACACAGGAATTTTCTTCACTCACTTTTGGGATTTCATTAGAGACGACCTTCTAGAGGCAACAAATGATTTTTTCAGTGGTAGTAAAATACCCAAAGCCATATCTAGTACTTGGCTCACTCTAATTCCCAACAAAAAAAGGCTCCCATAACTTTTTATGATTTTAGACCTATTAGCCTTTCAAATTTTGTAAATAAAGTGTTTTCTAAACTCATCATGGAGAGATTGAAGCCCCTGATGCCTGTTCTAACATCTCCTGAGCAAACTTCCTTTTTAAAGGGCAAGGATATTTCAGATAATACCATTCAAATGCAGGAAATGATTAAAATGCTAAATAGGAAAGCTAAATCTTATAATT
>JAULKJ010301404.1:0-11540 GCA_032355405.1 Rubia balearica | reverse complement strand
AGAATTTTTAATTTAAAGAATAAATTGGTTTTTTTTACCCAACATATGTCGCAAAACCATTTTTGGTCCCTGAAAATGTTTTTTAATTAGTGATGAAAATACCCCTGGTTATATCGAAAAATAATTCTGGTTTACTTGAAAACCACCCGTAATATGGTTTTGGGACCAAAAAATTATTTTGTATTTGTTGGTTGCTGAATGGAAGTGATATTGGCCTCAAGGACCAAAAGATGGTATTGCGATATATGTTGGGTACCAAAAAAATAATTATATTAAAAATTTTATTTAAACAATTAATTATGATAATAGTTTGATTTTAGTCCTTATTATCATTGATTAGTGAGTCAACATAGAATTTCAAGTAACGTGATGTCAAATCGATCGCTAATGCCAAAATTTTATAGTCAGGGCACTATTTATGCTACATGTAATAGGTAGGGAACCAAAATTACACATATACGAAAGATAGGTGGTAAGAACTTATTAGGAATGTAAACGAGATAATTGTTTGTATGTCTAAGATATTTCTAATTTTAGTTTATTTTGAATTTCCAATTTTATTTTTTAAGTAGTAATGACTTCAATGTTCTATGGTTTTTAGTATCATAAGTGACATGTTATGGGAAGGTCATGGAAGAGTAAGGTAGTATTGAAATAGAATTCGATAATTATATGAGTGGTGAGGTGGGAATAAATTTTATTTTGTACTAATTTATAAGAATGAAATGAATTTAAAATGTGAAAATATCACGAATAATTAAAAGAATGGATACAGAGATAATAATAAGAGAGGGAAAGAGGTCAATAGATATAAAGGTGTTGGTATATATGTATGATCCTAATATATATATAGCATTATCAGACATTCACTTTATAGTTTCCACCTAAGATTTTATTACTTTACAAACCTTAATAACTATAACTTTTAACCATTACATTATTAATATGTATTTCATTCCCTTACTCGGCTACATGTTACTATCGGCTGCCCTATTTCACCATACGCTCAATACCTTCTACGTTTAGTAATAAATTAATTTAAAAGAGACATTAGAGAGTGATTGAAAACTTTCACGAAAGCAAAATAAACCTTATAAAACTCTCATTAAAAACCATACACGTAGGCACCGAGAGTGGTATACCACTAACAATCAAAGTACTCGGGGATGGCATCAGCAAAGGAATTTAATTATTGTAGTTCGGAATTTAATTATTCAATCAATTAAAGTCCATGTACAAGATAGAAGACCATAGCAGGTTGTGGAATTTAATTCTTTCTGTACGGATTTTCTATTCTTTCTAAGGTATAAAATGTTAAAAGAAAAATATAGGATAGGCGGGCGGTGGAATATATTGAGCGAATGTTAAAGATAAGATAGGTGGAAGATATTGCTAATTAAATATGAATAAATATTCTCTGTATCGAACTACATCTAATAGTGTCGATTTAAGAAGACGACATATATACTAACCATTTAAAGTAATGAAATATAGAGAGAATGATAATACATAAATCAACATTTTAATTAATTTAAAACTATTTTTATACTCTTTTGCATTGTCAAGTATGTAGATAAAATTATCACATATGCATTATTTTGAGCATTTTTCAACGACAATATATATATATATATGAAATTCATATACACTTTTATTTATTCACTCAAATTCTAAGGCTAATTTAAAATTATAAACTAAGGACCTATAACAACAAATAAAAGTGAACTTTTTTTAGTATCATGTAAAATATTGAATTCTTTGTTCTTTTTATTATTCATAGTTTTGGGCCGAATATAGGAAAATTTCCAATCTAAAATATATTTTCACATAAATGTATTATAAGTAATATCTATATGTGAACTCTTTATGATTCTTTCACCCCACGTTTTATTATCTTTATTTTATTATTTTATCATTTGACCTTTTCTCCTCTACTCTTCTCCTTGATTTTATCGATCTCATTCTTGGTGCATTTTGCAAATTGGTAGTTCATCCCAATCCTAGTGCAATTCATCAATTAGTAAGGTGACCATCCCATTTCTTATGAGCATGTCGAAGATCCCATTTGAATGTACATTTTGATTTTTTTTAAAAATTGGTTTAAGTGCCAAATTTCATAAATGCAATTTTTTGTGTAGCATTTTGATCTGTATGTTGAAAATCGATAATTAAATTTATTTCCCTCGTTTATAGGCATTATTAATTTTATTTGGAGTAACGTGATTTTGTGTTTGGATATATATGGCATGATTCAAATTGATTGATGAAAAAGACTATATTCAGGGATTCTGAGAGACGAAGCAGGAGACTGAATCAAGTTGGTGAGAAAACACCTAGTGGTACTCTGTTCTCACTGTATTTTTTTGGGTTCCTGTTGTTGATGAAAGATTTTGAGTTTATTTATCTTGCCCCCATAAGTTTTTGGTTTTTGTTTTTGAAGCAGTACTTGTGCCCGCATAAGGCTATAACCGTAGTAGTAGTACACTACTATTAAATGATTGATGGCAGTAATTTTTGTTTGGAAACTTTTCAGAATCAGTTTGAATACTTTTTGCTAAATCTTCTCATTATCTATAACAAGTGATTGCTATTATTTTTTCTTGTTTCTGTTGTTAATGAAAGTTCTATTTTTTATTTGTCATGCTATGTTCAGTTCATCACTGTATAAAACTACTTGACGTTTGATATGGTTTCTACAAACCTTGTTGCTTTTGTGGCTTTCCATGGTTTTTGACATTCATTTTCGTCACAATCAACAACAGTGACTTGTTGTACCATGCATTATATGTGTGTGTGTGATATGTATAAATACTAGAATCTTACCAATTTTATACAGTGAGAACTTTGATTATTCTAGGTTCATACCATATAGAGCGCTGGGGCAGTGGATCTCACTTTAGCATGGAGAGTGGGGATTCTCTGCCTGAAATGGTTGTAGCTGGTGGTGGTGGTTCAAGCAGGCACAGAGGGATCCCAATGGGCAATGATTCTAGATCAAGGAACCTTAAGTCTAAAGGAAGGTCCAGGAATGCTAGACCTGAAGTCCCAGAGCCTAGTAAATTATGGTTGGGAGGGGACCGAGTAAAAGAAGCGGTCCAGCTAGAAAAATCAATTCAATCTACTGGTATATTATTTCTTCTACTGACTTTATGAACCTGTAAAAATTGTGTTGTTATTATGATGTGGTTTGTGTGGTAAATTAGTTCAACATTTTCAATTTTTTTTAAGCAACATTGTTAAGAAGTTGCAGCAGGTGAAGGGTTCACGTCCATTTCCCATTTCACACTTTTTCTTCACTTACTCATGTAATTTGTAAGGTCATTGTTACATATTCTAGTGAAACATGGTAAAATATATTGAAAGAAATAAAAGACAAAGAAAGTTGAAACTGATCGTTGGTATATTCCAATTTTACTTGTTAATATACTCATGGGAATTATAAGCTGAATTGAAATTGTACTATTGGAGGTGATGTGTTAATTATGAGTTGTGAAACTAAGTTACTAGATGGTGACTTTTTTATTCAGGGATATAGAATTGTTGATAAATTAGTGTGGTATTTATTACATCATATCAGCCTTCTAAGAACCCTAAAGAGCTTCACTTTTCTCACATTTTGTTTGCCCAATTTTGTGGTTTTGGTATTCTATGAGAATACATGTGTAGAACTGTTACACAAGTTCTTGTGCTATTTTTATTGGGATGATCTTAAAAGAAATGATGAATAATAAAGTTTTCTATAGTTGTTTGCTCAAGTACCTGATTAATTTTTTTAAGAGAAAATATCTGATTAATTGGGAGAGTTTAGAAGGTAAAATGATGATCAAACTTTACTTTGGATAAATTTTAATGTCTAGCCACTTGATCAGAAATTGAAATGTCATCTCTCATATGCCTGCATCTTTAAAGTCTCACATGTAAGGCACCTTAATTTCAGAGGTTCTATAGAGCTAGAATCTGTTTTGTATGTTTGAAACAAACTGTGGATTCAAACTTATCATCTCTTAATGTCTAACTTAGTGTGGTTTAGTTGGAAACAGACCGTGGCTTCAAAATTGTGTAGTTATTATGAAGTGGTTTTCGTAAAAATCATATCATGCTTTTTATACATAAGCTAAATTTGACAATCATGGCGATTGTTTAGCTGTTGTTTCAGTTGTCTCATTTGAACTGGGCATGGTGTAATTCTCTCTCAAATTTACGGGTTCTTGTCTGCAACTACTTCTACCAAATTAATAAACCAATGGCTAAAGTTGCAACTCTGTTTGATTGAGTTTTTAGTTTGATCGTGATCGGTGATCTTTTCTCGACATTTTCTGTTGGACTATGTGATGCCCCGTTAGGCTGTATAATTATTACTGGACTCTTGAAACTGATCTGTGTGAACTCCAACTTGTTTAAATTAAGAATCACTTTCTTTGACCAAAAGGGGAACGGTATTAAGTATTATATTCATATAATCTACTTTCATACACCATACCTTGTCTTTAACGAATGACTCTTATCCTCGTCATTAGATATAATTTTATTTTCATATTTATAAATTATTTCTTATAAATTAGGTAACAGTTATGTTATTAGCTGCGGAAAGTTGATTAGTTTTTTTCTGAAGAAAGAAAGGTTGATTAGCTGGATATTTTTGGTGAAATGAATTTGTATATGTTAAATCATATGCCCTTGATGCTACTCTAAATTATTTCATTGCTGCTTTTGCAAGCACTCAGTCTGTGATTTGGAAAATTTTGTTTGTGTATGAGCTGCTAAACTTTGGACCAATCCTAATTTTCTTGTTTGGAGGAAACTTCTGAAGAAATAATTAGCTAATCAAGCATTGAGTGAATATTAGACTAAGAATCAGAAGAAGAAGGAAGAGGTGCAAGTTTTTCCCAATTAGAGGCGCATTTCTAGAGGATGGGACCTAAGTGATACGGGGATCAGGCTTGTTGGAGAGGATGTAGATGAAGCCTTCATGAGGCGTTCAACAAAACTGTAGATGACGCGTGGAAGGCCAAGAAAATAACCTGTTCAAAAAGGTATCATTTGTTTGATTATACCATTTTCGTTTCTTTATTCTCTAAGTTTGTAAACATTTATGATCATTTTACTAAATTGTGTGGCTTTTACAACCAGGGAGAATGTAAATGAACCCTTGAGAAGGAGTTCAACAAGATTGCAAATGATGCGTGGAAGGCCGAGGAAAGCACCTGTTTAAAAAGGTATCATTTGTTTGATTATAGCATTTAGTTGCTTTATTATCCAAGTTTGTAAACAATTCTCATCATTTTTCCGTAATTGTGTGGCTTTTTCATCCATAGTGAAAGCAAATGAAGACTTCAAAAGAAGTTCAACAAGACTGCAAAAGATGCGTGGAAAGTCGAGGAATGAATTTGTTCAGAAAGGTATCATTTATATGTTTATAGCATTTTGGTTGATTTATTCTCCAAGTTTGTACACATTTATGATCCTTTTCCTGAATTGTGCAGCCATGGAGAATGTAAATGAAGCCTTCAGAAGAAGTTCAGCAAAACTGCAGAAGACTCGTGAAAGGCTGAGGAAAGAACATGTTCAAAAAGGTATCATTTATTTTATTATTACATTTTGGTTGCTTTATTCTCCAATTTTGTAAAAATTTATGATCATTTTCCTAAAATGTGTGGCTTTTGTAGCCATAAAGAGTGAAATGCCAAGGCCCTCCGCCTTTAAGATCAGATCCTGATTATGATGACTCTTCATCAAGTGAGACAGATCACAATGATGAAATTATAGGCTTGGAAGGTCTGAGAATGACGAGTCTTAAATCTCCCCAGGTTGATGAAGATGGCATTTCAGGTGATATTGCAATTTACAAGACTAGTTTGGATAAGGATGTTGTTGGGTAGTCACGCCTCCAAGAGCCTTAAGAAAACCTCATCTTATTCTGTGAGGCTAGCCGATGTGAAGGATTGCGTTCTGAGGGCCATCTTTGGCACCGAGGGAAGTGCTCCAGTAGATGGTAATGCTGTAGCTGAGGATATCAACCCCAAAGATGCATCTAAAAAGGAGTGCACTGAGGTGACCATTCCAATTGTTCAAAAATGTATCATTTATTTTTATTATTGCTTTTTGGTTGTTTATTCTCCATGTTTGTAAAAATTTCTGGTCATTTTCCTGAAATGTGTGGCTTTTGCAACCATGGAGAGTGAAATGCCAAGGCGTGTGTCCTTAAGATTAATAATGAATCACGGTGGCTCCTCAATAACTAAGATGGATCGTGATGATTAAAACTACACACATGGATTATTTGAGGATGATGTGTCCAAATTTTCTTGTCTGATGAAGATGAAATTTCATGTGATATTGCAGTTGACAAGGCTGAATGTGCTGGGGATGTTGTAGAGGAGAGTCACGTATCTAAGAGCTTGAAAAAACCCTCGTCTCATTGTGTGAGTCTGGATGATGTGAAAGATTACCTTCTGAAGAATATCTTTAGCACTGAGGGCAGTGCTCCAGCAGATTGTAACGCAGAAGCTAAGGGTATTATCCCCAAAGATGCATATGCGAAGAAGTGTGATGAGAAGCCCATTCTAACTAATGCAGCAACTGATGCTAGAAATGCACAAATAGAGAGTGTTTAAGAAAATATTGTCGCGAAAGGACATGCTCAGGACAACATCACTACATCTGATGACAGTCCTCACAAAGAGGTAATGACAGATAAAAATATCAAGAATGGTGATGTAGCAGCAGAGATGATCCATGAACAAATTATCGCGAAGGAAGGCATAATGGATGTTGCTGACATTCCCGCGGAAGATTTGATGATAGATGCACATGATGAGGAACCCAATACAACTGGTTAAAATAAAACCAATTGGTGAGCTGAGAATAGCACAAAATAGGTTGCAAAGGACATGATGAGCTCTATGCTTCACCGTACAGCCACCTGAAAGACCAGGAAAGATATCATGAAGACCAACGGTGATAAGGAGAAATAAATCCCCATAAAGTTGGTGCCTGAGAGAAAATCGCGTGGCGCGGATAGAAGGAAGTTGTCTGGTAGAACAAGGAAGACTATTGTTGTTGCTCGTTCTACCAAGAAACCTCATCAATTGAGAAATTGACAAGAACTCATGTTGGTAGCTGAAACGAACATTAAAGCTAGTAGTAGTGGTTTTGAATAGGCTTCTAAAATTCCTGAGAGCAGAATTATCCCTCGGGATCAGCCTTCCAGTCCCAGTGTTAATCCCAAAACAAAAACTAGAATGGAAGCTACCGAGAAGATAGAACTGAGGAGCATTACAATGAGCAAAAAATACCAGTGCCAACTCAGAATCCACAACAAGCATTCCCTCCGGTTATGCCACCCTCAGATTTTGAGAAACCCTTAGCGCCACTGCCATCTTTCGATCAGTATTTGGAGGCCCACCCCCTCATCAGAGGCCGTTTATCATTCATGATAAGCCACAATATTCTGCAGGGCATGGCACTAGCAATTCTAAGAATCAGAGCAACTTCTCCCACTACGATTACCTTGCACAGTTATGTAATCATGGACCTCTTCCTAGCCCAAGCCCCGAGCTCCACATACAATGTGTTTTAGGTCATTCTCAGCATAAGGGTCATGCTTGCCATCACCCCCAATGTAGTCCCTTCCGGGAGCACAAGTTATCAGGTTTTGAGTCAGCTTTTTCTTACCCTATGTGGACTCATTAGTCATATGGGCCAGATTGGGCATAGTCTTCGGGAAACTCCATTTTAGGGTAAGTCTAGATGTTCACAGGCTTAGTGCGTAGCTAGATCACCATGAGTGAGATTTGATAAGGTCGATGGTTAGCTGCACCACCTAAGGGAGGATACGAGGAACGTGCTGGATGGCATCAGAGAGATCAGTGACAGGCTGAGGACATCAAGGATCAGAGAGGGCTACTACCATCCATTTCCGTGCGGGCAGGGGCTTTAAGTAAGATGCTAGAGATGACATTGAGAATCTCTTGGTGTTTCCAATTTTCCATATTACCTTGGTTATATACATTAGGTACAATGCATAAGCCAATTTTTCCTCTTACCTTGGTTCTCTCATGCCTATATTTTAGCTCATGATTACTGTTTAGATGACTGTTTTTACTTGATTTTTATTCTCTCCCCCATTTAGAGTTTTGAACTTTTGGTTGCTGTTAAATTTAGGTGTGGGGTACCTCTTCACAGTTTATTTTGGGGAGTGTTTGGAATCTTTGGTGGTGTCATTTTTTATTTTTCACTATTTGATGTGGTAATTTAACCAAGTAAAGCACCCGTTGTTCTACGTGATATATTTCCTCCTGCAAAACAAATCTAGGAAGTTATTCCGGGGAAAAGACTAAGACAATGAAGTTAGTCTTTTCCCTGGAGAACTAAAATTTCTCAGTGTAGTCTAACTTACCTTATAGCATGGGCAATGGTGGTTTCTTAATTTTAAAAAATCTTTCTAGCAACTGGTGTAGGAACAGAAGGTTGATTGTCGTGCATAGGTGCTGGGGCCACCGGAAGCGGCCCCTTTTTTGTCCTGTAATGGGACACGTGGCTACTAGTAATTGGCTCACATGTCCCAGCATCCGTTGTGCTTTTTTAAAATTTTCTTTCCGCTAACACGTGGCATCATTTGGTTTGGCCATGTGTCATAACGGCTAGGGAAGTCTCTTTTAAATTCAAATGTTGGGGCCACGTGTCCCAATTACATGGCGACATGTGTCCCTCAACCAATGAATTTATGCTTCTGCTGATTTGAAATGGGACACGTATCCCAATAGCTATTTTTAAGAAACAATCATTCATTTTTTTAATATCCACAATTTTTGAATTTTTGCCAATTTTTAACCTATAAATGGAGCCCAATACAACCAAACCGCTTTCAATTCCTAACCCTTCTACTCATTCTCTCATCTCCTGTAATTTTCTCCAACATTCACTTGGTGATGGGTTCACGAAGAATATCAAATGGGAAAGAAGAGTTAATTCCAAATTCTTTTAATTTTGAAAATTCATCGTAAAATCTAAATGTACGTCTATTTTTTCAGATTAGGATTTTTTTTGAGAATTCACCAAACATCCCTCCCAAATTCTATATGAATTCCCAACATTCATACATGAATTTCCAAAATCAATACCACCATTTCTAAAATGCATACACAAACCCTATTTATCCAAACCACTCTTCCCAATATCCATATGGCCAATTGTAACAATCAAAACCAAATATTTTCAGTAAAAACTTTCATCCTCCACATCTTAAGCCTATAAACGAATCGGTAGTGTTTTTACGCCAAGGAGTTTGGGGTTCATTGGGCCAAAATTTTGGTGGTGATCATGGGTGAAAAATTCAAATTCATGACGTTTTGGAAGGTACATTCATCGATTTAATGTGTCATATTTTAATTATGAAGAATGCATAATTAATTTACATTGCCTTTATTATTATTTTTAAAAAAAATTAGTATAATCGATATATTATTCAAATGATTGAAGGTATTTAAATTAGTGTATGTAAAATAGTATGTTATATGTAAATTTGTGTTTTTAAGTTACTTAGGTTTAATATTAGTATGCCTCCATTTTAATTTGTTAATTTGTGTCTAATTTTTATGTGTCTAATTCGTATGCCACTATTTTTAGTTCAATATTTCTATGCCTCTGTTAATTTGTGTTTGATTCTTATGTTTAGTATTAGTATGCATATGTTTTTACTTTTTATATTAAAATTAGTATGTTTAATATGTGTGTTCCATTTAAAAATAAATAAACACCTTTTAATTAGTTTATATTTATTCATTTAAGAAATGAAGTACGTGAAGAAAGTGATGAAATTGCACCAGTGTCCGGATCCAAGGATTCAAAGAAGAAAGCTAGCCGGAGAAATATAGTGTAGCTGATGATAACGTTCTATGCGGCGCTTAGTTTGAGCATTCCACTGATTGTATAATGGGTACGGGTGAAAATGCTGGTGTGTGTTGGACTAAAATTATGACTGATGTGAATCAATATACAAAATGCAACCGGTCAATGAAGTCGTGCAAGGCTAGGTGGCACGAAATTGCTCACGATATCGAGAAATATGTGGGTTGTGAAAGCAAAATCGCAAGCCACTGTAGTCAGGGCTGGAGTTGCTCTAGCCAAGGATATATAAATTCATGGGCCATGAACTTATTCGCCGATGAAAAGGAATGACAGAAATTTTTATTCTTTCATTGCCATGAAATGTGCAAGAAAAGACCTAAATTTTAGGAAAAATATGGCCCAATGGAATCTGATAGAGAGGTATACGGGTGCCATCAACGCCCCTTATTAGCGATGATGCAAGAAAAATGCAATATCCATCGAGGCCCATTGGCATCAAAGCCACAAAATACAAGGCAATGGGGAGAACAACAGTTGGTGGACAATAAACAGAAGCAAAAAAAAGCATTTTAAAGCCACTATCAGAGAAGCTGCTAAATCTGTTGAAAGAGTTTTGGAAAATGAAAGAGAGAAAATTTATTATAACGCAGAGCAACTGGAGTTCGTTCGGATCCAATCGGAGCGCGACCAAAAGCTAGCTAACACTACTCCTTAATACTCTGATACAACAACAAGATTTGACCACAGAGCAGATGGCATTGCGTGATATATTAATGGAGATAGTCTACAGTCAATATTGATTGTAATCACCTATTTGTAATAATTGGTTAGACTAGATCATACTTTTGTCATTATCTTTCATTTTAATTGGTCAGACTATATCGATTTTTAAGTTGTCTGTGTTTTGCTTTAATTGTTGTAGTTGCAATGTTTGGTTGAATTCATTCATTATTTCAAAAAATCCACTAGACATGCTTAATGGCGTTGTCATTGACACGTCCCATCTATTCACGTGGGTTGCATTCATTCAACATTTCAAATATTCCGCTAGACAAGATTAGGGTTATCATTGAGACGTCCCATCTATTCACATGGGTTGAATTCATTCATCATTTCAAAGAATCTGCTAGACATAATTAATGGGGTTGTCATTGACACAATATGAATTAATAATTTTGAAAGTAAAAATTTAAACTTGAAAATTAGATCAATATTATTAAATTTTGCATTAAACTTATTTTGGGTAAAGAATGTTATTAAATTAAATGTTAATGGTAAAATTAATGAGTAGGATAGAGAAAAACAAGTGGGTCCATGAATAATACAAAGTGGTTTCTTACCATTGTGGAGAAAAAATGAGTGGTTTCTTAAAGCGAAGTGGAAGAGAGAGAATGAAAAAAAATATTTATTAAATTGGTAAGAAACCCGTAGTGGTTTCTACCATTTCCCATGGTCTTAGCCAGTGTTCCTCTCCTTGTATTTATAGGCAATCGTCATTGTAGCTTTGCTTTACTAGGGTTCAATATCATTAGTCACATCCTGGTTCAATCGTGATCACTATAATCTTGGTTTATGGCTAAGTGTATATCTTGGCTCCATACTTTTTGGTTCATGGCTGAGTCTTCTTAGTCATAACTCCGCCTTTATCGGTTTGTGGTTGACCTGGACATTGGGCCAAATTATTATGTATT
>JAULKJ010301393.1:0-11540 GCA_032355405.1 Rubia balearica | reverse complement strand
GACTAGAATTGACATAAAGCAAAAATAAGGGTGATGGAATGTCATAAAAAGGTGAAAGGTACTGAAGGTTTTGGGCTAATTTGATTCACGTGGCTTAACTATTACATGGGTTAGTGTAAATTTTGAATCACCATGAGGACAAAATTGTCCAAATAAAAAATTTCCCCTTCTTTTTTTAGAAACAGATGAAAGAGTGTCAAATTAAAGAAAACATCCATTTATATTAATTTTGTCATAAATAACAAAACAGAGGGAGTATCAATTTATAAATTCAGTTAAATAACTATCCATTCATTATCAACTGACATTTCTTATTTTTATCACTATAATTTTTACAAGGTAAAGTATATTTATACAACAGTTAATAATATTTTATGTTAAAAAAGTGTGGCGACAAGTATCGAATCAATTTTCTTTCTTTCAATGCATTATAATATTAATTTATATATTAATTTATTATAAATTCTTCACCATGTGTAATTCTCATATGCATGTGACAATAACTTAATAACTTATTTAAACTTAAATTATATTATATTTTTTTAAAAAAAATCAGAATTCGTGCATGGGCACGGGATGTTGTCTAGTTGCTCTAATATTCACAATTCTTGACGGTAGTGTGTTTTGAACCATGAACCTCTCGGTTATAGAGAGTGTGGTTTTACCACTTAACCAGGCTCAATTCACAGACCGGGTCATCTTATAGTTGATGAAACTAATGTGGTGATTTGATGTTTATTTTATTTATTGCAACGGTGTTCCTATAATTTTGAAAAACTTTTAAAATGTATCGCAATGTATAAAAATTATATTATTATAACCTTAAAACTTATTGGAATGAGATTTTTATAATTGGTCTAACAGAAAACTTTCTCATTTTATAAGATGAAAAAATATTTACATAGTTTTATGTTTATGATTCAACTGAGATACTCCTTCTGTCCCAATCCAAATTACAGCTCAATCACTACACACCGTTCGAGATACATGTTTGACCGTTAATTTGTTTAACTACGTATAATAACGGCAAATAATTTTTTTTTCTAGAAACTACTTGTTACGATGAATTAAACAATATCACATACGATAATGTTATTTTACTTATATCTATTCAAATATACGGTCAAATTTTGATAGACAATAGTGTTATAAATTAGGTTGGTAATTTTGGCAGGGACAGAGGGAGTATTATATACTAGTTTATATACATGTTTATTCTATTTCTAATACCTAATGTATATATTTTGTTTAGGAAATCCTTAACATATTAATTTATAATTTTTATATAATAATTGTACATAACTATTTTCGGGAGCCTCATATTTATACTTAACACAACCTCCAAATTGTCGAAAACAACATATTAGGCTCTGTTTGTTCGAGGTTATAAGTTGTTTTGCTCATAAGCAAAACACTTTTTAACGTTTGGTAAAGTATTAAAAATAGGTTATTTTAAAAATAGAAACTATTTTTGAAGAAGAGCAAAAACTGGTGCTCCATACTTTCAAAATAAGTCAGTTTTGTCATCCCGGCACCAACCCAAATACCCAACTCCACTGGCGCCAACAATTCCAGCGCAGCCCCATACCACCCCCACCAAAACCCTAGCACCACCGATCCCTTCCCAATTTAAACCTTTCCCGATTGGTGGCGCCATGCCACCGTCTGCCATAATATCTTTGGTTGCGTCGAACTCACCTTCCGGGTCTCCTGTGGTTTCTCTACTCACCGCCTCTCGAGCTCGTTGTCGTAGTCTCTCAAGCTCACCGATGTAGCCTTGAAAGCCTGGCCGTCATATCGTCCTTCGAGAGGTCGTTTTCGTTGCCACTCGACATAGTTCCCCACTATCAAATTGGATCCAGCACTTGTGGGCGGGGCTGATGAAAATGGAGTACATGAAATTGGAAATAACCTTATTGCAAAACGGAGAACGACGCATGATCAAATGAAGAAGAAGCATTAGGGTTAGGGGGGTTTTGGGTTAAAATAGTAAATGCATTTTTTCCTTTTTTTTTCAGAGGGGTAAAATTAACTTTTCACTCTATTCAGGCCTGAATCTGCCGGAAAAAGTGATATTTGCACATAGACTAATTATTTAGGGGTATATTTGTACTTTCAATTATCACAGAATTATATGTACACTTTCGTGAATTATGTAGAGTTACATATGCAATGCACTCTATATTTTTAATAGATGTATTATTTTTATTGTTACACTTGATAATATGGAGATTGTACTGTACGATCCACCCAAATTGCATGTGGAATACAATTTGTGCTATTGAATCATTAAATGCATACATCATCAAACATGTAGATCCCACAAGTTACAACTGCTTGAAAAGTGATGATGTGGATTCTGCAACGACGGACAGACCTATTATAATTTGTACAATTTTACAGGTAAGTTAAAAAACAACACTTTTGGAGATGCTCTTATAGAAACCCAATCTGATTCCATCTATCGTTTTTCTCCCATTCTCCATCTATCTTCTTCTCCAACTCTTGTATATCACCTATTCGACAACCAACTACTAAACTGGGCCACACAATATAAATTTTACTTGGAATCTAGTGTTTCATTTATGCAATTGTTCATATTATTAAAAAGCTAAGGCGTTGGAGTTTCCAGTTTCGAGATTATGTAAAGAAATTGTACCTACTCCCTCCCTCCCACTTTAAAATTCTTATTTTCCTTTGTGGAATATTCCACTATAAATTTCCTAATCTAAACTTTCTACGGTTAGGCATAAATATGTGATCATAACTCTTCATTTCATTTCATTTATGTAGTCTCACTCACATCACCTATTAAAAAATGGCACATATACTTGTCTTAAAGTTTGTTCAAAAAGCAATTAGAAACTTTAAAATGAGATGGAGGAAGTAGTTGTTAAAGAGAACAATGGCCTTGGTGATGGCACCCATCGGTGTGGGCTGAATTTCAGCAGTTTGATCCTGACGTAATTGTTGGGGCCGAATCTTAATATTATAAAAGGTTCTCATGATTAAAGTATGCTCTCCGTCCCAATCGAATCTGCATACTCTTTTTTTTCATCGATTCCAGAAAAATACGTACACTTTCCATTTTAAGAAAAATTTAACCAATCAAAATACATACTTACCACCATACACAATTAAAATTTTACATCATAAACCCTAACACTCATCCATCCACCTCCTACCCCTTTTCTTCTTTCGTCTTCCCCACCCTCCCCCAACACACCGGCCTACTTATTTCTCTCTCTAAATTTGTTCATCTTCTTCATCTCTAAATCTCTTCTTCATATTTATTTCTACATTTCTTCTTCATCTCCAAATCTAAATTTCTTATTCATTTTCATTTCTAAATTTCTTCATCTCTAAATTTTGCAGCAAAACAATGGGAAGGCACACCAGAATCTTGACCTAAGGAATCTGAGCAACGGGTCGGAGATGGTTACACTGGTGGTGGAGTCGTGGTGGCGGTGGAGGAGCGGGGCCTTCCCATAAGTCTATGCTTGTCCAGATCATCGATCTGACCCGTATGAGACCGCTTTCTTCATCTCTAATTTTCGTATGTCCTCCATTTTGTTCTCTGTATATGGATCGCGGTCTCCTGCGAGGTGACGATGTGGTGGATTCGTGGTGATGGTGGGGGAGCGGGGCAGCGAGGCTTTGGTTGTCCGCGACTTTCATGGAAGTCATTGAGTTAGAGTGAGAGTAGAAGAGTCTGGCGGAGTGTGTGAAAGAGAAAGGGGGAATAATATTTCGTGTGTGAGTGTGTGTGTGTGTGTGAGATCACCGCGCATGAAGAAGACGATAGATGGGGGAGCCTGACTGAAGAAGATGAGCAAAGGTAGAAGACAGGGACATTATGGACATTTTACACTTCTAAAATTTAAAGCAACATTTTCTCCCTCTGTAGATTCTCCTATTATAGAGGGAGTACATTATATTTAAGCAAGTATAACTCAACGCCAACTCTACTATCATATTATTATGATAAAGAATATGGAACGAGTCTAAAAAAAGGTGGCATATCCTTAAACTTAGAGATATCCACCTCTCTTGAGATAGATAAGCCACTTATAACTTTTTATCTTAAAAATTGTATTTTTAAAAAAATATAAACAAATATTGTATTTTATATGTTAAAACAAGTACTCCATTTGTTCCAGTCATTTTTGCACACTTACATTTTAGTCCGTATCAGGCAAATCTGTCACTTTCCCTTTTAGGAAAAAATAACATGTCAGAAAGACATAATCATCCCTAAAGAATTAAAATTTTATGTAACGTTTCTCTAAAAAAATCCTCTCTATCTTTCATCCACAAAATTATAATTAAATCCTTCATCAACAAATTAACTCAAAATCAAATCCTTTATCCACAAAATCCTCTCCATCTGATTGAGGCCTTGTACAGCTGAGCCTATTTGGTGTTGAAGTTAAATTTCTGGTGTTGAATTTAATTTATTTGTGCTGAATATAATTTATTGGTATTTAATTTAGTTTATTAATGCAGAATTTAGTTTATTGGTGTTGAATTTAATTTATCCCAAGTACCATATAATAGAAATTGTTTGCTTTCTGTCAACCGGCGATATTGAAGTCATTTTGACTAAGCTAAACCCAAATTGTCTAAACATAACATACTAATATTATAATATATTATTTATTTTAATTCTTTACTATATATAATCAATCATAACTTCTAAAGATATATTTAAAACCATAAATAATATATTATATAAATTTGAAACAACTTCTCCAAACCGAGACATAAAAATAAGAGATATATTTTTGTACTATATCAATATATCAATAAAGAAAATCCAAAGAAACACATAATCCGAAATAACAAATTAAAATTTTTTTATTTTTTTATATAATGATAGAGTTATTCTTTTGATAGAAATGTGTATACATTTTATTTATTTATTTATTTATTTATTTATGACAACGTCTTATTTTAGACCGGCTAACTGTTAAATGAGTACATTTTATAATTAGTGAGACTAATAAGGTCATTTGATATTTACTTTTATATATTGCAATGAAGTACATATAATTATGACAATTTTTTAAATTAATCTCAACATATAAATAATTACTTTTGAATAATTTGAATGAAATATTATAAAAATAATTAATTTTTATTGTATTCAATATTTATTGGTATTTAAGATAAATTAACTATTCACTTCATAATAACTCATATTGTTTTTCTTAGCTGACTAAACTTTAAAATTTTAAATAATACTTAATCTCAATATTTTAATTAATAATATCGCGCAACGAGCGATGGTACTCCACTGGGTTGGTTAGGAAAAAATGGGTATAACCCATTTTATAATGAGTTTAAAATGGGTCGGGTAAAAAATGGGTCGGCTTGAAACTACTCAACCCGCGAGTTGAAAATCACTCAACCCACGAGTTTCAACCCGTATATTGACCTGTATGAATTTATATATCAACTTATATAGGTAAATTTACGAGTTTGAACCCATATAGGCCAAAATATAAACGCATTGATATTGATTTACATAGAAAATCAGCATATTGCGAGGATTTGATCAAGGTAGCAAGTACCTGTGATCCTTCGACCGCAGAACAGCATTGCCGAACCATATTTTTCTCAAATGGTTCATGATACATGTCAGATTTTGGCATCACCATCAAACCAGACGCGATCATCAATCTTGCTATGTGATCGCATTAAGAGTTTGAGTCCGATTTTTATGCAGCAATATAAGAAGACTGGGTTCATGCATTTCAACCGGCATTGCCTTAGTTAAACAATAAAACTGAAAAGAAAGAGGTTGCAGAACTTGAAGAAAAAAACTCACACAGTGCCAAACAAACTAACACTGAAAAAAATGTCACAGTAAAATGTAAACAGGTGAACCCACGGGTTTGACCATTTTATTGACCCGCAGGTAAACCCATAAACCCAACCCGTCCAACCCAACATTTGACTCATTGCTCATTTAACTTACAACTCCTTTTACTCATACCCATTAAGATTTAAAAACAAACAACCCGCTTGACCCACAGATCACGGGTCAATATTGCCACCCCTAACCATTTATATATGTGATTAAAGTTATATTTGGTCAAATATGATCAAAGAAAGTTGATAAAAAAATACATAAAGTTTTCTCTGGTACGGAGGAAGTATCGCTCACTACTCGCTACAACTTTAGTCCAGATATGCTGTGCCAAATTCCTATGCCAACAGATGAAACGATAGCGTTCTGTTCAATTAACCAAATATGCACAGCCTTCCTTAATTAACACCTTCCTTAATTAACAAGCTCAGGGCCAAGCCGAGCCGATGCTTGTCTTCTTTCTCTCGAAAAGCTTTCTGTTTTCCATCTCTCATTTCCAGGGCGGAGCCAGAAAGAATTTATGGCAGGGGCTGATATACAAAGGGGGAAAATCGCTAATTTAACCTATACTTGAGGGGGCTGAAAAAAAATGCAAAAAAATTTACCCTGAAAATACCCGAAATTTTTTGTTTGGCGGGAGCTGGAGTCCCCTCCAGCCCCCATGTACCTCCGCCAGTGCTCATTTCAATTGACGTCATTACATGATTCGAACACGAACTAGCCGAAAACTCCGAAGAAGATTGAGTTGAGATGATTAGCATATTAACATGCTAAATTGCCTGCCAGTTTAGTCAATTGTACTCCCTCCGTCCCCAGTTTAGTCAAGAAACCTGTCTAATCGTTAATATGTTTAAATAAGTATAATAACGGCAAACAAAAAGTTACTTTTGAGAAACTACTTGTTATGACGAATTCAACAATATCACATACGATAATATTATTGCTTATATGTCTACTCAAATATGCAGTCAAAATTTGATAGAGAATAGTGTCAAATAGTAAGTGTGCAGTTTGAAATGAAACAGATGGAGTAGTTGCTATTAGAAGAAAACTCTCACACGCAAATGATCAATTGATGCCTGTTGTAATTTTTAAAAAAACAAGCACTTGATAAATGTTCCTGCGTAACAAGCACATAGTAAATATCTGCAATAACTCTTACATTCCTTTATGAAAAATGTGGAATATTGGAGGTATGGAGGTAGAATTGAGGCTCCAACATAGAAAATTTCTGAATCCAACCTTTTTTTAAATTGGAAGAAGAATTGAGGCTAAAGAAATTCTACATTGGAGGGCTCATAAGAGCATATACGGCGGTGTCTGTTGCCCGGAGAAAAGACTCAAGAACCTCTACAATGAGAGGTTTTATTCTCATCTTTTAAATTTCAAAACACACATGGCAAGGGAGAGGCTTTACCTCTCCAGACCGATAAAAGATGCGGCACCCATGCCATATGGCATGTGGGTCCCAAAAATTAAACCTTTGTTCACTTCCTGCACATTTAATCCGTTTCATACTTTTTTATTTTTTTAATTGTAATTTTCATTTGCTTCTCGTTTCATTTCATTCTCTTTTCTTTTTATCAAAATTATTTTTAAACATTAACTATAATTATATTATTTTGATTCATATACAAAATATCCATATTGTTAACATTTTTTGCAACATTTTTTTAAGAACATTTTTTATTTGTAACATAATTAATGTAAGTTTATCATTAGTGTATTGTTATGAATTCATAAATTAATTTAGTCTTGAAATTATGGATTACCTAATTCAACTTTTTTATTTAATATAGTTAACAAATATATAAAACCAAGGGAGCTGGAAATAAGTAAAAGGTAATGGGACCAATCAATAATGATATGGAAGGGACTGTATGATATGGACAAGGCTGAATGATTGTGGAATTTGAATTTGTTGAGAAGACAGAGAGTGCAAAAGTTTCAAATTAGGATTTTCTCTAAGGCCATGTGCAGTGGTAAAGACCGCTAGCGGTCTCTTACCAATTAAATATATTATTTTTCTCAATTTCTCTCTTCCCACTCACCCTAAAAGATTACTTAAGAGACCACCTTTTTTTGCCTCCACAGTGGTAAGAGACCACTCTGCACTATTCATGGATCCCACTTGATTATCTCTATCCTACTCATTAATTTTACCATTAATATTTAATCTAAATTAATTTGTCCACCCAAAATAAGTTGAATGTCAAATTTAATAATATATTATAATATTTAATATACAATTTCATTTTTTCCAAAATATTCAAATAATTTATTTTTTGATTATTTCATAAGTTGAATGTCAAATTTATTAATACATTATAATATTTAAAATTTAATTTAATTTTCCAAAAATAATTTTATTTTATTTTTTCAAAAATTATTATTTACGTTGTTTTTTCCAGATTTTAAAACAAATTTACATTTTTTTTGCATTTTTTACATTTTTAACACGTGAACCAAATTTTACCATTAACATTTAATCTAAATAAATTTGTCCACCCAAAATAAGTTGAATGCGAAATTTATTAATGTGCTATGAAATTTAAAATTGAATTTCAATTTTTCAAAAAGTAATAAATAATTATTTTTTGTCTTTTTTAAATGGTATTTTGTTGCAGAAAATTAACTAAATTTCGTTTTTAGTAACGGTAATATTTTTCCTGAAGAAATGTTAAAAATAAATTATAGGAGCAAAAATTTTGAACGAAATTATAAACAAAATATTAAAATCAATTCTAACAACTAGAAAAATTGCATAAATGACTTAAATAATAAAAATTCAAATTTTAAATAATTTCTGAAATTTTAAAAAATTAAAAATTAATTAATTTTTAGTGGGATATGTGGCCTATTCCTAGGGCGATACGTGTCCCTTGAGGTGAGCAAAAATAGGCCGCCAACAATTGTTAACCTTGGCTCATGTACTGGGCTGACAAACGGCCATGTGCTCGGCTGACACAATGATCTCTTACACGGTCTTACCAAGAGACTTTTGAGTGGTCTCTTGTTAAGAGACCAATCAAGAGACCCCTACCGTGAAAATTTTTGATCTCTTGAAATTAAGAGACCACCACTGCACATGCTCTAAGTCTTTCTCCAAATCAAAGGCTTAAGGGACTGTTATTTAGTGAGTCAATAGTCAAATTTGGACGGACTGTTATTTTGCTTTTTTGACTAACTTTTTGTGCGGGATTGTTTTGTCCTAACTGAACTAAAACTACTTTAGCTATAAAAAAAATAAAGCGAAATTTCATCATGTCAAACGAAATTAAAGAATTCAAATGAACTGAGGTGAAGAAAAAAAGTTTTAGTACATTTATTTAGTGTGCGTTTTTTGCCGATTAACTGTAAAATCATTTTTCACTTTATTTGAATTAAATTAAAATTAAGATAATTTAAACTAAATTAAAAGGAACAGGATTGAAATTTAAATGTTGATGAAAAAAGGAAAAAAGCTAGTTAAATGTTCATCCAACACGTGAGATTCATGACATGAATTTTATACTAATATCAAATTTTTTAAAGGAATATATGTCATGTTCAAGTCATAGATTTTTTCCACTTTTGAATTGAGTTGTTTTCCGTTAATTTAACCTAGTAATTAAACCATTCATTCAATACAATTATTATCAAAAATTTGATTCAGATTTTATAATTTGATAATTATAGATACAAATCAACAAAATAATTATACAATAATTTTCAGAAAAATTGTGTTTTCAGAAATTTTGTAAAACGGGCTTTAAAAATCATTTCCCCCTCCTTATACAGTTCTATTAAAAATTTGATAGATCACAATCCCATAAACATTGAGTACAGCAAAAATATATATAAAAAATAAAATCCGAGGATAGCATGTCCAATTCGAATCTGAACATCAAACATAAAATACATTTCCATTATTATAAATCCATAAATCCATTAATTCATACACACCAAAAAAGATGGTACAAATTAAAATGGCAATCTAATGAAAGATAGGCATCTTCTGATTGTAGGGTGGTCGGCATCCATGGAGGTAGGGGTGTTCAAATTGCCCAATCCGATCCATTTTGACCCGGTCCATATGGGTTGGATCGGGTCAACGACCCATTTGGATCGATGTGGGTCGGGTCAAAACGGGTCGAGTCAGAGTTTGACCCATATTGATCCGTTTTGATCCATTTGTAATTTTACCCAATTTTCTTGAAAAAAATCATAAAAAATAATTAATTTAATACAACATACCAAATATTAATTTAATTCTAAACAAGTTTAACATTTATAATTTTTTTATAAAATCAAAAATAATTTTGGAAAGCTAGTATTAATTATAAATAATATATTTAATAATATATAAAATAATATTCATAATTGTATAAATAATTTTTTGTAAACTTATATTTTTAAAATAAAATATCAAAAGTATTCTAACTAAGTAAAAAGAAAATAATTATATTTTCTTTATTAAGTGAATAATATACAATAATATAATATAATATTTTTATTTTAAATTATATAAAAATAAATTATTATTTTATTTATTATTTAAATATTTTTACATTTTAAAATAATATATTTCTAAAAATAAATTATAAAAAATTTACTATTTTTTATGATTTTGGTCGATTTGGGTCGACCCATGACCCAGTCTGACCCGACCCGACCCTAAACTTTAAAAATGTTGACCCGACCCGACCTATTTATTCCAAAATTTTGGATCAACTTGGGCCGGGACAGCCGACTCGCCCCGACCCATGAACACCCCTACATGGAGACACCAAATGTGGGAGCAGAAACAGATGGGGCAACCATCACATAGCGGGGACCATCACATGAAGTTACTAACTGGATGCAATAATTACAAGTATAAACCACATTGTTAGAGTGCACTTCATTTTGGCGATCTTGGAAACAAGGCGATGATAACTAAGCTAATTCAACAGTTGTGAATGGAGATGAGTAAAGCGAAGAGAAATGTGTTTTTATATCCTACGTGTACCAATTTTTGGATTTTATTAGATATTAATGATAAAAACTTTCCAACCCCCATGTTTGCTTCAATTGCAATTTCATCCCCGTACTTTGAGAAAAATGTAGTTTGACCCATTCTAGCTTAACTATTCTTTATAAGTAAATTTGTTTTAAATGACAAGAAAGTGACGCTCAAACCAGCTACGCTTAAAGGGGGTTGTACGGATCATGGAGGTCTTGACCATCAGACTAAAAGTATGATCCAAGTTAAAACTAGGAATTTGAGAAAATCCCCTAGGACCAATACGAGTTTTGTGACAATTAACAGTACCGCATAAGGGAGATATTTCAAACAAACACCCATTTGGATCCAACAATGTTAACATCATGTCTATGATTTTTATGAACGGACCCAACAACAATATATCTCACTCAGTATCCTATGAATGGACAAAATATTCGAAAAGAGATTAACCTAGCTTGTATGTGCTATTTTTTATAAAGAATGTTTTCTTGCTCTCATTTAAGTGGCCTCTCGGTTACAACTAGCTGACTTGTTCACCAAAATTCTTCTCTCTTCCACTTTTAATCATAGTGAAAAAGTGATTTCCCGTAATGATTCTGATATCACTGAATGGAATAAATAGAGTACAAAAGGTAGACTAGGTCTAGTAGAACTCTAATCTAGTCATGAACCTAATCCATA
>JAULKJ010301384.1:0-11541 GCA_032355405.1 Rubia balearica | reverse complement strand
TTGTATGGTTTTGATTCTTTGCTTGTTTATGTTTTATTCGGTTTATATTGTGGTTTTAACTCTTTAAGTATTGGCATTTGATGTTGAATGTTGTGTCTCTTCAGCTACATTGTAACAAGGATAACAAAGTCAAGTCGAAGGACAGGAAAGGCACGACCTTGGACCTTGAATGAGCTTGTTCGTTGAACCTTAAAGGGTTGTTTGTCCGGTATATTTTTTGAGGTGTGTGTTTTGGTTAAAGAGAAACATTGCTATGACAGCTTATCCGTGGATTTTGATTGATTTAATGTTTTTGGTATCTGAAAATGTGTTGTATTACATGTTTTATCTGGTTTTTGTTTGTTTTTGGGTGCATCTGATGTTTTAACCTCGCGAAATCAGTGCAATCTTTATCTTTGGATGGAGAAGACCCCAAATGGACCATCCGTCAAGTTCCTTTTCAACGCTGGTTAGTACCTGGTCTTGTTTGTTACTGATTTGATTTCATAAATGAAGTAGTAGTAACAATTTTTGTTGAGCGCGATAGACGTGTAGTTTGAGGTTGCAAAATTTTCTTTCTAGAAAAGTAATTTGAGGCTGGTTGAATAGCCGATCTCACTTTTTCTTGCATCAACTCACTTTTCTGCCGCAACTGAGATACTATCTGTTCATTTGAATTGCATCTCCAGTTCCTTTTGCCCATTGTAGAACTGCACACTTCTTTATGCACTTTTCATCAGTAGGTGTAGTTAAGGAAATCAAAGTGATCCTCACGAATTATTGGGCCAAAAGATATATATCATTGATCGTGTGCTAAGAACAACCTCACCTCTATTTTGCTAACTCACCATTGTGTGCTGAAGTTTACTGTTGATTTGAATGCTATAGACATTGATGTGTTTCGGAAAGCTTTCACAAGAATCATTTTTAAGCGTATGACTCTGAATGAACGTGGTGCCAATCAGATGTTACTGTTGGTTGTGTGCTCTTAGCCAGTGCCCTTCATATTCGGGAAGGAGAATTGTTAATGCATAAGACATTCCATTTTTTGATAATTTATGGACTGTGGTGCCAATCAATCTGATGCTGATATCAACAACACTGATATCATAGTGAGATTTGTGTGAGCTACTTCCCTTCTGAAAGGCAGCAGAGGCTTAAGGAAGGTTATGGTTTCAATAGTGATCGTGATCGTTGTAAGGTAGAAGCAAACTGGTCGGACCAAGAAGTGGAGGAGTTGGAGGAAGAATATGTTGATGATGAAGATGGTATTGTAATGGATGAGGACGATGATGAATAAATGGTGTCCGGTGAGGGCAATTCCTCATGCTTATTTCTTTCTGAAGTACGCGGGTAATGGAGAAAACTAAACTACCGGGGCATATTAGCTCCTTTGCCTCCATCCTCTCAACAATCATGGAAGGCAACTATCGTGGAACTTGTCAAGAATTTTCTTCTATGGGTCGTACTTGTGCTGAAAGATGCCAATTTCCATGTACTGCGTTTGTGTTTTTTGTTCCACAAAAAAAATGGTGCCAACCAGATGTGTTAGAAAGCTTAGGCTTTTGTTGTTAAGTAACGGACGAGCCTCGTGCAACGGGCTCAACTGATCTTTCATTACAAATGAGCCAAGGAATGAAAACATAGCCAACCAAATTGCACAAAATAATCAAACTTTTCAACCCCATATAGCAGTGGCTAAATCAAAAAAATAAAATAGGATAGTATATTAATAGTGGCTAAATCTTAAAAATAAAATAGTGATGAAACAATTCATCAATGTTCTCCTATTTGATGATGTTAGACAGAGCAGTACTTTCTACTCAAGGTGCAGATATAGCTTCTTCTTCATCATCATTATCTATTATATCAACCCTATCCTTTCTGAAAATCAAGTAGACTATGGCACCCACGTAAACAACCATGAGTGGAAATACAGCCATCCCGGTTAAAAATTTTCCTACTGTTGGTAAACTGTGATCATGGGTGAGCCAATTAACAATATTAGAAATTAGATAATATACGTTAATTCCCATAATATCCAGTCCCAAAATCCATGAGATGACGATGACCTGTGTTTATGATATAAAGCTAGATAAAATATTTAATAATTACCAACACATGCATAAAGAATAAGCACTAGCTTGATTAATTTAAGAAATAACAAGTATTTAAAGAGGTAATGTACTCACATATTTGGAATTCTTGTGTGGTCCCATTTTGGCCGAGCTACCACCAAATTTCAGGAGAGGAATCACAGTGAAAAGTATCTCAAATGAAAGAATCATCTGCCACATTGAGTATATTTAAATACATGTTACTAATTAAAGGAGTATAAAAATAATTTCAACATATTCAAAGGTACAGTGAACTAATCGAGGCAATGGAAATGAGTTGGCTAGCTCCAGAAGGTCCAGCAATAATGGATACGATAAGACTCGGGACGATAGCAATGCTCCTCGTTATTATATTTCTCATCCATGCCTTGATTTGGAGATTTAGAAAACCCTAATATTCGATTTAACGTACTATTAAAATTTTAACGAGATTTGAGACATTACACATCACATTTCACAATACACTATTTATAGAATGAAGAGTACCTGCATAATGTATTGCCCTGCTTACGTGCCAGTGATTGATGAACTCTGACCTGATGATAGTAACGCTAATCCATATAGAGAAAGACTCATATGAGACCGTCTCACCATAACTTATGATGAGACAAAGTAATAAGTAAAGTTTTAAAAATTATATAAGGTACCCCATGTCATTTCTCATCTTTATATTACATGATAATAAAATATATTCTTCTACAATCATGACATTCATATAATTTTAAAAATATTGTAATATGTTATTGATTTTAATTTTTTACGATCTATTGTTTTGCTAAAAAACAGAAATACAGGGTACATTATTCTTCCCAAAAATGGAAATACAAAATTACACACATCTTGCACACATCTTTACGATGTATAATCAATCATATCTTGTTAAAGTATATATTTTCTAAAGATATATTTTAAACCAAAAATATCTTAGCGTACCATGTATAAGCTCGAAATCACGTCAGATTCAGTGGATTTGCGTTGAAATTCGGTGAATTTGTATCAAAATTCAATTGAAGTTATGAAATTTGCACGCAAAGTGCACGGTAATTAATGAAAGAACAAACGTATTTAAAATATTCAATATATATTTTAATAAATAGTTTTATTAATAATTCTATAATAAACAGACATTCTTCCTTTTCACTAAAATTTTGCATGCAAAAAATGAAGATGCAAAATTTTCACGCAAATTTCACTCAATTTAATAAAATGATAAATATTAGTTTGTGTGAGAATTAATATTATTTCAAAAAAAATTGTTCTCTGTTCCCTCCCTTCACTAAACCTAACCTTAAACCTAGTACACATTATAATAGTATATGCTTCCTCTTCTCCATTTTCTTTTGGAATAATGTAGTATGCTTATCTAGTTTGATAAATGTATTTTCAAATTAACACAAAATTTAAAAGATTTTACAAAAATCAATTAAATCTCCATTATTTTTTATTTATTTAATATCTAAATAAATAAATATATGATATGTTTATAATTTTTGTTGGTTCAAATATGTAAACCAATTCTTGTATCTTTGTTTATTTAATGTTATTTTTTAATCAAACTAAAATTATATTATTATATTATATTTATTAACACATAAATTATTTTTAGCCCATCCCTATCAGATATGAATTTGTTAAAAAATTGTACACATTCTCATTCTAGCATTTATACTTGTTCTGTCTCATATAAGTTGCACATTTTTTGACAATTTTTTTTTCATTTCACATTGAAATAAAGAAAGTGCATGTATTAAAAATATTCAAATAAATTTTAAATAAAAGTTTGAAAACATAATTTGTATTTCGAAGAAGGGCCTAGGATTTTTGTTCGTCCCGACCTCAAATTGGTTTGGATCGGCGTTGCTCCTAGTTTTCCATATAACTTTGCGTCCGTTCCAGATCCGAGGCTACTTATGACCTTGAAAGCTTATCCTCGATCGTAATATTCTGCTTCATGGAGCCAATTTTCAAATTAACGTTAGGCCTGGTGGCAGAAAACGGCTCTGCACTAGAGTCTTCTTCGATTAAATGTTTGTTTCTAAGACTTTAATTTGACTTTTCTCGTTATTTAGATTGTCCTTGGAAAACCTTATCACACAATCACTCGTGCTCTTCTTTAGTGAAAGTTTGAATTCACGTAATTTGTGATCTTCTTGCAAACCAATATTAAAAGCGGTCCGTACGTAGGAGTTACTTCTAAGTGATAGGTCTTCGCATGATGAGATGATTGTCTCTGTAGAGAGTCTTGGCATAGTTGGTCTGGACATTAGCTGTAGTATGTTGATGAAGACGTTCCGGTTCTTAAGTTTTGTCAAATGAAATATGGAGGCTCTTTGTAGTGCAGCAGATTTACTACGCTCTTCTTGGTTTTTGTATATGAACTATTTTTTATGGCTTAGTTGTTAGAATTGGTAACCCTTCTGTCTTTCCTCCGTATTTTGAGGGTAGAAAACATACTCTATAGTAGATGAAATATTGGTCTTAAATAACTCAAAAAAATTGTGGTTCTTGTCTTTCTCTTTTGGGCCATTTCTTCACATCGTCTGTTATGCTTAAAACCTAAAAGATTTCTTCTACCGGAATCCCTTACTGCTAACTTTTTTTCTCTAGATTTATATATAGTGGTTTTGTGAATCTCCTATTCTGTTTTGCATGTTTGCCTTAATCCAACGCATTCGCTTCTTCAGTAATATTAGAGTGAAATTTATTTGCAACTGGATAACATGTTCATCACACTACTCTTTCTTGTACGGTAGTTCTTGAGTGCTTGGATTCACGTCCATAAATTTGTGTATGGGTATTTGTTTAACCCTATGATAGCCTGCACGATGCATTCCCTGGGTACATTTTAATCAAAAACTTTCATGGTCATTATTTTTTTATTAAGATGTATTGGTTTGATGGTTGATTATGGGGCTCAAAACCTAATTTTAACATAATTGCTTATGTAAGGGACGAGTTGCCTTTTGTTTCTTTCCATCTAACCCATCTATGTTTTGTTTTCAGTGTCGCTAATCAACTAACACAATGCTTCGACGTAGCGTCAGTGCACCCCCACGACTGGTAAATTTCTTTCCTTTAGTTGTGATTTTCTTGATTACAAAATTTGAACATTATATTAACTATCTTGACTGCACCACAACTTTTTGTCAGGATGATGATCATGATGAGGTTGCACCTCAAGATATGTCACGGGAAATTGATCCCTCTGGTATGTACTCTTCTTCATTTTTTTCTCTAAAATTCACAAGATATACAGTTATTTTATATTTATCTAAATAGTTATATTTTCTTGATGAAGATCCAGAGACTCCCACAATTGCGCAGGATCATCCAGTTCCAGTCCATCTGCGGCACCCCTTCATGCCTCAAAACTTTTTCACGTTTTATGCTGCCACTGTGATGGGTTATGTTAGCAACTTTTTGGGTTCTTCTTTAAACTTTCCTCAGATCACCTTATTAGACTGTTATAGATTGAAAGTATAAATTATTTTAACCAAGTAGATTATAAATATAAAAAAATATATTCACGATGAGAGGGTGGTATCAGATATAAGAGACTTTCATTCTACTAACACCAGTTATGGTAGTTGTAGAAGAGACTTTCACAAGTATGCTAATTTACATTGGAATTTAGCAGGAAAAAAAAAGTAGTAGTAGTAGTAGAAAACTAAACAAAGCATTTACCTACTACTTTTAAATTGTTCTTTTTCAGCAACAAAAAAAAACTAAAAGTTTAAGAACTCATTGAGAAGGGACGACTAATAATTTAGAAGCTTAAACAACAAATAGAATGTTTGGTTATCCTTTTCAAATTCAAACAGACTCTTAATCCGCATCATTCATGATCTAAAAATTTGCAACCTAATCTATAACTGTATTATTTTCAGGATCACTAATCAACGTAATTATGGCATTGTTTCAACGCAGCGAGAATGCACCAACCCGAATGGTAAGTTTCATGTATGAAGAATCTAATTAATCTCAATTAGTTAGAATAATAATTTAACCTTAACAAGTTTTCTACAATTTCGCATGAATTTTTAATTACTATAGCAAAGATATATAAAATGGTCAATTATAGTACAATCATAATTAGTAATGATGACCAATTAGCTTTTTCACGTTTAATTAATATAACAAAAAGTAAATTAAATTGGCTTATTTAAGATGGCTAATAAAGGTAGAGAGAAAGATCTTCGATGGCAAATTGCGTCTTGCAGTTATTTATAATGTGTATTCTATTATTTGTATTTATGCTTTGTATTTGTATTAGTTTAAACAGTCAAATAATGCACAAATAGAATTTATCTTAAAAAATTATGCTAGGGTGAGTGGCCAATTAATTTTTGACATGCGGCAAATGAGGGAGGTTAGAAGTTAATGTTGTGCATTTCTCCATTTTCTTTATTTACTCATAGAGGTGGCAAAATAAACTCATAACCCGCGGGTCATGTGGGTTGTATATTCTTAAATCCAAATGAGTATTGGTCGAATGGGTTACTGAAAAATACGGGTTGAATGAATTGGGTTTGCGGGGTGGTAAAGTGGTCAAACTCACGGACTACGCTCGCTGTATACCCGCTTACATGACCAGTTTCCCTATGTTCTGAGTTTTGTTTCTTATTATTGGAGACTTGGAGTTGATTTCCAAGTTTTGCACCAGATCCATGGTTGGCTGTTTTAAATCATAGTGACTCTACTTTTGTTCCGTTTACTGCAACAAGGGGTGATTTCCAAGTTTTGTCTTTCATCTCCCGGAACATTACACTGACTAGTGACGTGTTTCCAGTTCCTTCAAAAGCAGTTTTCATTCTTTTGCTTTTCACCATAACTGTTTATACGTCAAAATTCATAGTTTGAGTTTTTTTTATATGTCCGTCTCCTGCGAGACCGTCTCATGGAAAGACTAGGGGCTTATTAAAAATTATGGGTACAAAAAATCAGAGCGAATTAAATTTAGGGGACAAAGAATAAATATTATTTTTCGGGGTGACCTTTTAAACAGCCATTGAAGTTCATGGACTAAGCTGAAAATATGCTATAGTAACTCCTTCTTCCGCACGGTCAGTTCCTTCCCTTTGCCGGCTGGAACCCTACCCCCAAATCCGTACGCTCCACTCCTTGAATCCTCGCCGAAGACGTGGCCCAGGCAGTGGAGAGGGCGAAGAAGATGGAGAAGAGAGCCGGTTGCATCCCCAATTCGACAACCATCTAAAGCAGCCATTCTTCCTGCCCTATTTTCGTGCCGGAGATGATAGGTTCGGGTTCGCGATGAGGTTGGAAACGTCGATGTCCGCGATTCTTGACTCTGGAGACGCTGAACGACGAAAGAAGAAGCCGAATCTCGCAACGCCGGCGGATCGAGGAGGTGGCAGAGCTGGGTCAATGAAGAAGGAGAATTAAACGGTGTGGTTCCACAATATTCAGCCCAGTTTTAAGAATATCAATCCAATTCCTATTAGCAAATTAGAATTTTAAAAATAAATAAATACATTAAATTAAAAATAATTAAATATAAAATAAAGATACCTAAGATACACATCAAAATAAAATAGTTAGTTGTTTAACAAACACACATCGTATAAAAAATGCTAAACATCAAATAAAAAATTAAAAAATCAAACTAGTATAGTAAACATCTTATTAAAATTAAAAAATCAAACTAGTATAGTAAACATCTTATTAAAATAATAAAAATATATCAAACTAAATCAGTTCGACATCAAACAAAAATACTAAATTAAACTATTAAAACATCAAATAAAAATATTTAAACATCGAATAAAAGTATGAAAAATGCGAATCAAATTAGAATGGTTAAACATTAAAAAAATATATATAATTTAATTATAATGTTTAAAGATTAAATAAAAATACCAATACAAACATCAAATTATAATGATTAAACATCACATAAAATACCACAAAAACACATTAAAATTTAAAAAAAGTTAAACATCAAATAAAAATAATTAAACATCAAATGAATTTTTTTTATAACACACTTCAAAATAGTTAACCGTCAAATAAAAACTATTAAGATACACATCAAAATTTTAATAGTTAAACATCAAATAAAAATAATCAAACATCAAATGAAAACATTAAAAGTACACACATCCAAATAGTTAAATATCAAATAAAAATATTAAATATACATATCAAAACTTAATTGTTTCACCAAACTGAAAAACATCACAAGATTTGGTTAAACATCTATACTTTTGGACCAAAACAGTTCAGTGTCCCATTCACCAATCAGAATAAGGAAAATTATGGTGCTGCCTAGATTACTTATCAAAATAAGGAAAGTTTCAATTCTACACCAAACAGCATGGAGGTATCCAAATGACAAACCTTTTTTGAATCAACAAAATTTCCAACATAGCAAGACCCTTTTCCAAACCACCACTGCACTGATCCTTGGAAACAAATACCCAAGTGGACCTAAACTGACAAATTTTCGCGAATCAGAACACCAACCCTGTCTTGATTTAGCAGCATCACATCCCATTTCTTGACTATATGACTCCAACCCCGTCTTGTAATTCTTCATTATAAAACCTATATTCCACCACTATTCCAAAAACAAGAAATATTGTTCGGTTAAAAAATAAAGAAACTGGAGCATTAAAAAACACCTAGCAAAACCATGATATTGTGATCTTTTTTTTATTATTTTTAAAAGTGCGTGTACCATATCTTTATATGATTTGTGGAGGTACCATTTTAGGATGATTTATTATAAAATGAATATATAAACCACCTTTCCAATTCCTAGATGTCCAAATAGAAAAATTCCTTTCACAAAGACAAGAGCTCGGTGAAGTACCTGAATAAAAAGTAAAGAAAAACTCACCAGTCATCAAAAGCTTGATTCCTTGCAAAATGTAACACGGTGAATAACACTACTAAAACTCGTTGGCAATCATCACCTTTCAGAGCCACCCAGGTCTCCAATACAATCAACAAAAGCTTAATGCAATTAAGTGACACACGAGAAAAATAAGTTGAGGAAATTAGGGGATTATCCTCTTTTTTCTATTTATTTTAATAAAACACGGACATGGGAATGCTAAACCAACCAAACTTGTTTTATTGGGGTGAAGTGGATGAATTAAAATACCTAAACTAGTCATTTATGTTTATAATCCATTCCGTTAGGGAAGACTATCTCTCAAAGAAAATCACTACCATAGACATCAAGTTCTAGGATCTTTTATGATTGTTCAATATTATTATTATAAGACAACTTATGACCACATGAAAGAGATGTGCCAATTTGAACCGAAAGAAGTCAATTCGAGTATGGTCGGACTTGATTTATAATCGTATGTTAGATCATTTCCATTTTTTAAATTGTGTGTTTCATATCCAATGTGGGTGAGATTAAAACACATAAGCTACTATGAATTCTCAACAAGGCTCATAACCTTCCAGTCAAACTTATAGCAAAAAAATTTCAACCACCTGAAAGTACATACCTAATCCCAGTGAGACTACCTCCTACATGACCCTGCCTCCCATTTACATTGCCAAATAACTTGATTACCATTTCCCTCACAATCATTGTGCCAAGCCCTCACATCAAACTACCTACCATATAATACCCCCGATATCCTTGTCAAGACACCCCATAATCAGCGGAAGTGCTTTTCCATATAATCAAACTTGAGATCCACTCACTGGCTCGAACACCACAATACAAATCAGAATACAAGCCACAACAAAGGACAAAACAACACACACATACACGAACCACAAAAATCCCCAACCAAACTTCACCCCCAAGTTTAATAGCAACTCATGTTATATACGGAAGTACTTTTTGAAAGAGATACTCTATCCCTCATCTCATAAAGCTGAAGGGGTATACTATGAACATATAGGAACGTCAGACTAAAAATTTAATAAAGTTAACGAATATAATAAATTGAAAACCAACGGCTATCACAACCAATCCAACTAACACGATAAAAAAACCTTGTTTTTCTAAAATCCAAATTACCTTCCAAACACATCACCTTATAATTCTCTCTAGAATCCTCATCAAGACCCTTGCATTAGCAATTTTTTACACTTCCCGAGTCGTGGGGAAATAGCCGTGGGTTTTGGGTGGTTGCCATTGAGGAATTGTGTGGTGGGGCATGGTGGCTATTAGAGGTGGGATATTGTAGGAGTGATTGTGTTGTGGGTTGATGGATTGGATTCAGTGGGAGCAACAAATAATTGGGTTGTGGTGGCGGAGTTGCGACAAGAGAGAGGGGAGGCGAGTGGGGAGGCAGGCGGGTGAAGAAGAGAGGTAAAAAAGAAAATGAAGAGAAAGAAAAAAATCAATTTAGTTTTACGAAAATGCTAGAGTTTTCAAATACCAATTCGTATACCATATCCCTGGGATACGATACAGAGTGTATACCCAGAACTACTTTTATGTAATTCAAATTTAAATAACAAAGCTAATGCATATTCCATTTTTTTATGAAAATTAACTAATCAATAAATTGTATACAAATTGTACTATTGGAGATACAATGTGGTATGTATCCCGGGGTACGGTATAATTTAAATTCAAATACTACTATAAATGAGACACACAAAAAAATATTGATGAAAATTAGGGGAATTTCATACTTATAATCAAAGAAAAAAATAAAAATGGTTGAAAGGAATTCATACTTCAAAATGGAAAATACACTTCAAGGCCGTGATCAAATATCTATTTCCTTAGATGAACTTTACACATAATTAGAAGAAGAAAAATTGGATCGACTAACTAGATCAAAACGGTTCTTAATAGCTTTCAAACTAATTTTGGGGGGAATTAGTTCAAACTTTATCCTTGTTGCTTTGATTTTATGATGTTCATTAGGTAGAGTTCTTAAATATTGAGTCTAACTTATAAACTTTTTGTCAGGATGAATATCATGAGGAGGTTGCATCGGAGGGGGATGAACAAGTTTCACTTCTGATGGGGGAGGAGGATGCACCTCCAGAGAGAGATCGCCAGGTTGTATCTCCAGAGGTGGATCGCCAGGTTACACCTCCAAGGAGGGAGGAGGCTACACCTCTGCAGGGTAATCGCCAGGTTTCACCTCCGGAGAGGGATAGCCTGGTTGCACCTCCGGAGAGAGATCGCCTGGTTGTACCTCCAAAGGTGGATCACCAGGTTACACCTCCAAGAGGAGAGGAGGCTACACCTCTGGAGGGGAATCGCCAGGTTCCATCTCCGGAGAGGGATAGCCTGGTTGCACCTCCAGGGGGGGAGGAGGGTGCACGTCCTTAGGTTAATCGCCAGGGTACCTCAGAGATCATCCCAGTGTTAGAAGATCCTAGTTATGTTGCAGATCATTCAGGTATGTGGTTTTGCATATACAACCTTCTTCATTTATTTTTTCTAAAGTTCACAAAATATTACAATTATTTGGTTTGTGTATCTAATCAATTA
>JAULKJ010301373.1:0-11542 GCA_032355405.1 Rubia balearica | reverse complement strand
CAACGTGGCTCACTAATAACGATTAGCATGAAGGCCGATCCTCGTAGTCGTTATTAGTAGGTATATTTTTGCAATCCCAATATTTTTCGCTAGTAGGATATTGTGTTAGTTGTATTGGGTCTCTATGTTTATTGTTATTCTCGGGGAAGTCTATGACGCTGATCGTGTAGGGTGACCCGAGGGTAAAGGTTATTGTGTGGCGCCAATCGCCCACTCTAACTATAATCGCGGAGAAAAAAAATATCTTCACTCGAAAGGTGTTGATAAGTTATCCACATTATGTGGTTAATGCATAAAATAGGATAATTAATGGATGATCAAAGGATGACTAGAAATGTAAACCAATTGCAGACAAGACTCGTTATCATATTAGTTACATATCTCTGTGCTAGTTGTGATCGTATTTACACAGTTATATCTAATTGTTTTTAATCTAGTTGTTTAAAGTAGTCATAGTGTTTTTATAAAATCAAAACCCCTCCCAACTTGATTACCACACACATAGAGTGACATCTTTGTGTGTTTTTAACTACGTTTTAACACTCGATAAAACCCTCTTTTCCTTGTGGATGACCCTGATTTGCCACTAGCTACTTTCTAGAAGTTAGCCGCAATTAAGGCTTATAAATAATATCTTTGAGAGGCACGACGATGGACTCCTAGAGAACTTCTAGGAAAAATGAATAGAGATGAGTTCCAAGGAGATGAAGAGTGTTTTGTTGAGAGTGAATAAGTTAAGGAAGAGGTTATTGTACTTATTTAAAATGTTATCTATCTTCACCCCAACCTCCAATTATAGAACCAACTCTCACATTTTTGGAACCCTTATAGGAGACCATAGAGAATCCAATCGTGTATCCTAAGCTTCCAAACTACCAATTTCCTTTAAGGTCGACTCCTCCTCTACAAAATCTTTCTTTCGGAAGATTTTTACCCCCACCTCTCCATTTTTAGTTGCCTATAGTGATGGGTTACAAACCCTCACCATAAGAATAATATTATGGTCATGCCAATGACCTTAAATATAGGGAGCTTCTCAGGAGGTAACCCAAACCTTTTTAAAAATTACGCAGATTTTTGTGTTATCAAGATGTTGGAATGTTTAATTATTAATTTGGTGTTGTTTTTAGGGAATTTTAGTCATTTATACTTTTAGTAGGAACATATATATGCTCGGTTTTTTGTGTTTTGGGTTGTAGGGATAAATTTGCGATAAAAATGGAGGAAGTATCCTAGGAACATTCTTTTAGCACGGCCCGTGACAAGCCTTCTTCTAGATGAGTGGCACGAGTCCTTCAACTGGCATGAACATGCCATTTAATGATGCCCATATTTCCCAATGAGTGGGCATGAGCCCTCTATAAAAAATGGCTTTTCCCAACAGAACCCTCACATCATTTTTTTCACGATCTACCCTCTAACAGACCACAAATCCATCCATAACTCCCTCATTTCTTGTCCAAATTCAATGAAGTTTGTACCAAATCGTTCTTACTTAAATTATGCACAAACCCCAGTCAAATTCCCATCCAATTACAGCCTTGATTTGCCTAAATTTAAAGAAATATCAGTTCAGAACTTTATATTTCTTTCTCCTAAGAACTCAAAATTTCCTCCGGATTACGTGTTATAGATTATCAAATTTTTCTCCAGAGGGGATTTCTCATGTCCCTCGAGGTTCAATTCATCGAATTCCATAACTGGTTTCCAAAATGGTATTCGCTCGAACCCTCTCTCCAGAATTAGTATTTTCGGATCGTGGACATTAGGTGTTGCATGCTAGACTAATTTTTTGTGATTAGGGATCAAATCATGCATACTAGGGTGAGCAAGTGTTTGAAAAATTTTGTGGACTGTTTCAGGCTATTTTGTGTTGTGTGTGGATTGAGACTGTAGCTTTGGTACATCTTTGTTGTGCTATTTTCTGTCTGCCATTATGCTACCTAGACGTAGTGTATCTAGATTTGGCCCTTACTCTCACTTTTTGAGACTTTAGCCTTGACCCAGTTCAGCAAGAATGATGGGCTCAACTATGTTGATGCCCTATCCTTGAGACGCAATTTGTTGACAAGAAGACGGCCCCTATATATAGTAGGTACACTCTCAGTTCCTTTCCACTGTCAGGCAAGGACGTGATGAGCAGGGCCATCTGGTGGTGCACTTTCACTTGGGGGACATGATATGAATTAGAATTTTCTAATTTATTTTTGTGATTAGGGTTTTAGGAGGATAACAATATATTTTTTTTCCACTGGGTTTTTTTGTGAGGTAGTGTATTTTCATTAGAAGTAATCTCAAAATTCTTGTAATAGATTAGTTTAAATTAGAATTATAATCGATTAGATGAATTTGGCCATTTTTTTATTCAAAGAATTTAGTCATGCTTCCTAGTAATTTATGACATGTATCTTGATTAGAATTTATATTCCAAAGATGGTTCTAATTCAACAAGGAGCTAGATCAAATCCTAGCTGAATTCTATCTTCTTTCTCTTGTAAAGATGACCGAACTCCTATTATAAATAGGCGGAGCCATCAAAGATTTTAATTACCTTTGACACAATTTATACATCATATATTCAGAATTTTGAGTTATTACTCTTTGCTTGCCAGCGCTTCATTGTTACTGAATCCTGCGGGTTAATTAAGTTAGCAATATTCTTCAGATCTGTGAGCTAATCCTGCGGGCTAGTTAGTAAACAATTTGTGTAGTTGTGATTAGGTTAGGCATGATTACCATGTTATAGTCAAGAAACCATCAAATATTCTGCATCCAGAATCTTCATAAGGGGATTCATATCAGCTGGTATCTATGCAATGCAAAAGTTCCTGTGACCATCATAACAGTAGATATCAGTTGGTATTAGAGCTACAGAAAGGAGTTCAACTGATACGAATCCCCTTACAAAGATTCTAGATGCAGAATATTTTATGGTTTCTTGAATGTAACAAGGTAATCTCACCTAACCTAATCACAGCTGCACAAACCATTTACTAACTAGCCCGCATGATTGGCTTATAGATTTGAAGAATATTTCTAACTTAATTAACCCGCATGATTAAATCCATTGCTAATTCAGCAAGAGAAGAGAGACATAATTAAGCTAGGATTTGATCTAACTCCTTGCTGAATTAGCGACTGTCTTTGGAATCTAAATCCTAATAAACATGCATGTACTAAACTACTAGGAAGCATGGCCAAATTCTTCTAACAAAAATGGCCAAATTCATCTAATTTAATCTTATCTAATCTAATTCTAATTTAAACTAATCTATTACAAGATTTTTTAGATTAATTTTAATGTAAATACACTAACTCACTAAGAAAATCTAGTGGGAAAAAGAGTATAGTGTTATTCTCCTAAAACCCTAATCTCAAAAATAAATTAGAAAATTCTAATGTGTATCCGAACGATCCACACACCATGACTTATAGGGAGATCACCGAGTGTTTTGGGTGGAGGCACAAGAAGTTGTGCCCAACAGTGGGATGGATTGTTCTGGATTTCATTTGGAGTCGTTATGGTTCTCCATTACCCATCGGCCGCAGGTGAAGGCTAACAAGAACAGTGATACCATACATCTAATCCTTAGGTATATGGTGTGTTTGTTGATACCTGTAGTATTCTGCTATGGCTATGCGACCACATGTACTCAGGAGGACTACTTTTTGTTATGGTTTATTTTTAATGGTGTGGCTTTCCACGACGCTGTGAGACATTTCCTTGATCAGTGTTGTCGAGCGTTAACTAGAGAAGGGGGAAATCTAGCTATCGATGGTATGATATCACCCCTAACCATTCATCTTGACCTTCCAAGGATGAGAGCATGCGGGCGAACTCCGGAGTGACTTATACCCTCACTTTGGCTGCCCTGGCAGAGGCGACGTGATTGAGATGAATGGCAAACAAGTCTACTGGCGCCACAAGGGCGCCAAGTTTATGAGACTCTCACAAGAGTATATGACTCACCTTAGGTCGACATTCACTCTCTAGGACCTTATTATTGAGCCCAATTTGAGTCACAGAGGAGATTTCTACCGGGGTCTTGGAGCAGCCTTAGCTGTGAAGGATGACAATGAGGAGGATGCAGAGGTATATGTTTAGGGAGAGGTTCCCTTGGAACAGGATCAAGTCCAGCCACTGCCACACAATGAAGAGTTCCAGCCACCACCACAACCACCAACTTCTAAGGATTATGTAGTCAAGCCATCTTCGCCTTTGAGCCCTATGCACATAGAGGATGTTTCCTACCATCCTTCTCCGCGATTGAGTTCTACAGGTTCTCAGCAGATAGTATAGAGCAGGCATGGTATTTTATCACATTTTGACTACTTGGGATTACATGGAGCGGGTCCAAGCCAGATTCCATTTTAGCATGAGGTAATCCTGAGCCAGGCTCTGTTCCAGCAGGGTACATGCACCAGATATATTAGTCATGGAACCACGGTCAGTTCCACCCACCATAGGTGCATTAGTCGACGACTTATGACCCATAGAGCCAGCCACCCCCTCAGGAGCTCGAGTGGATGCGGGAGAGGGGTGACTCCCTCTTTGGGACCAGACATGATGTGAGTCACCACGCTTACATGTTTAATCAGCATGAGGCGGAGACAGCTAGCATATTTGACCACTTGGATGGCTAGGTTTACGAGCTTAGGTATTATGTGGAGTACCATCGTCAGGGCATGGCCGAGATCACAGAGGGATGAGAGTTGCAGTCATAGGATATGGACAACCTTGTTATGGTACGCACAGGCAGGGGGTGGACCCAGATGCGTCAGACCGTATTTAGAAGGTTGAGTGATTCTGAACTCTTTTTTACCTTAGTTACATGCATTGGGGACAATGCATCGACTAAGTGTAGGGGATGGATTCAGAACACTCCATGGCATATTCTCTGTTTTCATTGTTTGTTTTGATTATTGATAAACTATTTTCCCTTTGTTTTCCCTCTTCTTTTTTTTTGAAAAAAACTTGTTTTTTATTTTTTTGATAAACTTGTTTTTATAGTTGTGAGGGCACGTTTGATGTAGTTTGTGTATGTTCAGACATTTGTGGTTTTTTGTTGTCTTATTTTCCATGTAGTGTGAATCCCACTTTTGGGGCATTTTGTGTTACACAAAAAATTGAAAAAATAAAAAATTATATATATAATATAGCCCGCTAAGTCATAAACTCGAAAGGGAGACTTAGGAAAAATTGGGAAGCCGGGATAGATTGAAAACCCAAAGGGGCAATCGGTGAGGTGAGCATTGAAAAAGATTTTTTTTGTGAAGCTAGGATGAAAACCCGAGAGGGCTTCTAGGAAAAATGAGAGAAAATGAGAGAAATTTTAATGATTTTATGCTTCTCTTGGATTTCCTATTAGGTAGAGTAAGGTAGTTTTTACACTTGTATTTTGCATCTCACCTTTTATTGGTATGTTGGTTGTTTAGATTATCTTAGGTTTTGGGATATGAGAGTGTGGGATATTCTTATGTCTTGGGGGCTTGGGTAGTCTAGGAGTAAAATGTTCGATTTTTGGAAAAACCTTTGCATGCTAGTTTACACTCAGGTCTTTGCTTGTTCTTGTTTACTTGAGGATGAGTAAAGGTTTAACTATGGGGGATTTGATGAGATGTTAAATGCATGTATTTTTCGAAGTATTTAGCATCTAATTTTTTATCTTTTATTTGGTAGATTGCTAGATTTAAGTAAGTTTACATCATAATGGGTTTAGATGACCGTTTTGAGTTTTTGTATCAAAATCCTTCATTTGGTAACCTATTTTGAGTCTAGTGGATTTATGTCCTTACGAGCATCTAGATTTTATTTTGTGAGCTTATTTGTAGATCGCTCATAAGCGCTTTGGATTAGTTTAGTGAAGGTCATTCGCAATGATGGTAGAAGATTGAAAGCCACGAATCGAAACATAGTAGTAGACAGATGAGCCGAAGAAAAGAGTGAAGTCTGGAAGAAATGAAGAAGTGACATAGGTCATGGAAACTGGCACGAATGTGTCATAGGTCATGCCAAAGAGATAGTGCCCAAATGACGGGCTTTGAAAACCTGCACGGACCGTGCTCAAAAATGAAGAAACTGAAGGCTTGACTGACGTGACATGTAAATTAATTAGCACATCATGTGCACTCAAAGGTCGGGTACCACGAGCTCCAGACAATGAGTCGTGCCAACCAGCATAGCCCGTCCGATCAGTAGGAATTTACAAGGGCTCCAGTCGACGTTGTGTGCTATTGCATGGTTCGTGCTAGCTGGGCTGCGTAGGACTTTTTGACCTTAGACCTTTCAAGGCCCATCAATCCTACTATATAAGAGCCTTTAGTCTTTCTAGGGTTTAAGAAAGTAGCCATAATGTAGATTTTAGAGAGTGGTAGGTAGGAAGGAAGGAAGAGAAGAACTATCTCTCTAAGGTTCTTCTTTTCCCTCTTTCATTTAGTTCTTAGATCCATGAAATTTAATTCAATGAATGTCATGGGTTTAATAGTAGTAGAGTAGTTTATTTTTTCGGGTTTGTATTTGCATTCTCGATTAGGATTTTTGAGATTCTAGATTACCATAAATTTCTATGCATATGAATATTGTGCATGATTTGAAATTTCTATTCTTATATGATTTATGCCTTGATATGTTTTATGATTCACTAATGATTTAATTTATAGTATAATATCGTGCTAGGCTAAAATTCTAATTTGGGATTGTTAGATTATTGATACTATAGTCTTGAGAGTATTGGGGAGATGAGCGCAATAAATCTACCTTGAGAGTGGCGGGGCGATCGTTAGGCTTTATTCCTAAAAGGCTGCATGAAATTGGGTTAGTTGAACCCTGAAATCTCCATTAATGATGTTGGTAGAATTGTTGAACAATTAATCAGAATTCTTCACTGACTAAGGTGGCAGTGGTGGATTGGAAACGTTGGTGGCAAGCTCGAAGGCTGGATCGGTGAGAGCTAGCCATATCTGGGAGCTTTGGTGGCGAGTTCATGGCTCGACTGTGGCGAGTTGGGGAGCTCTAGTTAGTGGTGATGGCCGGTGAGAGATTGACAAAATGTAAATTGTGGAAAATCGAATTGGTGAAGGAAAGGATGAATCGTGAAGAAAAGGAAGAGAAATCGGAAAGGAAGATTTGTAAGGAAACTAAGAGAGAAGGAAAAGCAATGCATGTTGGGTTTCTAATGCTATTGTAAAGAATAATGTAGTTTGTGTTCACACTGTAAACATAAAAGAAAAAGAAATTAAAACCATTGTCTATTGATATTATATAGATGTCTTCCGAATTTTACATATGAAATCAAAAGTTCCGAGTTTGAAATCTACACTCAACTGTTATTTTAGTAATTTAGACAGGACTTCAATCTAACAGAATCGTTATAATCATTATTCCATTAGTATTCAATACAAATGATACATGATTGAATTGAATAACTTTGACCCTGTCCAGTTTAACTGAAACAGAGCTGAGTTGGAGTTGAGAACAACTTAGAAGAGTTAAGAACAACTGAGTTGATTGGAGCTGAACTGAGTTGAGAAGAGTTGAGAAGAGTTGAGTTGAACTGCTTGGAGTGGAGCTGAACTAAACTGAATTAATTGTCAATGAACTAAACTGAATTCATTGTCGATGAACTAAACTGAACCAAAAAAAACTCAACTAAATCAAAATAAAATGAACCGAATTTAATTGAACTTAATTGAGTCAAACTAAATTGAAATGAATCAAATTGACTGAATCAAACTGTATTGAACTGAAACAACTGAATCAAACTGAACTGAATTGAATCAAATTGAACCAAACTGAATTAAAATAAATCGAGTTGAACCAAAATGAACCCAACTGAATAAAGTTGAAATGAAATGAATCACACTGAACTGATTTGATGCAATTTGAAGTGGATTGAGTCTGATAGAACAGAACTGAGTCTAACTGAACCGAACTGAATCAAATTGTACCGAGCTGAATCAAATTAAATTGATATGAATTAAACTTAATTGAATTGAATCAAATTAAACTGAACTGAATCAACAGAATAAAATAAAAAATAATTAAAAGAAAATAGTGCATTTGAATTAAATAATTTATTAAAAAATTTAATATATGATGCAAATTTTATGATGTAATTATAGAATTCGAATCTTATGTTATTAATTTTGAAGTAAAATGAAATATATTTTTTATATTGCAAACATTTCATAAATATAATAGATACAATTATTAGTAATATGACGCTTATGTGAAATATATTAAAATTATTAATTAAATGTTTGTAGAGAATAAGAAACGCGAAACTAAAATTTAGGGTTGGAGAACAAAGATTTTAAAACAAAACAACTCCAAATACATCATATTGCAAAGCGTATAATGATTCGACATGTTGCTACAATATACACGAGGGATCCTCGTAGCATTTGAGATGCTCTATTATTGGTAGTATGAATGTTAACGAATACATTATTTGTACTCCTGCACAAAATGTATACTTCTATAATTTACAACACTTATTAATAATTTAGATAGAATTTATCTAAAAGTGATAATTATCTGATTTTTCTCATTATTTACATTAAAATTTTTATCGTATTCAATACTAGTAAAATTCATAGTTAAAATTTTAACACTTAAGTAAAACTTAATTAAATAATTTTAAAATTAAGATTTTAAGGTTTCATGTTATTTAAGAATTTGTTTATTAAAAATTTGTTAATAATTAATAATATAATATGTTAAATTAAACATCTATAATAGTATTTATGTTTTTCATAAGCACAATATTATAATAATTTATACAGTAAAAAATAACAACATTTACTATAAGTTTCATATTCAAAATACATTAAAGAACTTTTTCAATTAAAATGATTTGAATGTAGTTGAAAGTAGACGATTTGAAATTATTAGAGTTGAGCTGAGTTGATTGGAGTTGAAAAATATTAGCTAAGAAGAGGTGATAAGAGTTGAGAAAAGTTGGGAACCAGGGCCGTCTAATAGCATGTGCAAGGTGAGCAACCGAACAGGACCTCCAAAGAATCGAAGGCCCAATTTTGAAAGTCCTTTTAATAGGGTTGTATTTTATAAATAAAAATAATTAATAAATATAAAAGGCCTATTTTCTTTCCTTTTTCCCAGACTGATTGAGATTGCCCAACACATTTATATAATTTTTACAAAATCTACTAAATAATTGAATATTTTGAAAGAAAATTTAAAAGACTCCACCCTTAAATCATTATCATCCACATGTTGGGATCGTCGTATTGATAGTGTTAAAACTATACAATTTCAAATTGTTGAAGTTAGAGAAGTTTTACTACAAGTAACTAATGATGATAGTGATTCTAAAATATAAGAAGTGAAGCTAAATCCTTGGCGTTCAATGAGGTTGGTGATTTTGAATTTCTTATGGCAATAATTATTTGGTATGATATATTATATTCGGTTAATGTGTTTAGTAAGCATTTGCAATTAAAAAATATGGTTAATGATGATACTATTATAAAAATTAAGGGATTGATTTCTTATTTTGAGAAATATAGAGAAATGGACTTTTCACTTATTCTAGATTTGAAAAATATCAACAATATGATAATGTATTTGGTTTCTTATTTACTTATGATAAGCTACAATTTAAATGATGTTCAACTAAAACCGTGTTGTAATAATTATGAAACATCTCTTAAAATCATGGAACAATATGATATGGATGGCAATGAATTATTTACGGAGTTAAAACTATCTAGAAAATTCTTGCCCATTGAAAAAATGAGAGTTGTTCATATTTTGAAAATTTTGAAGCATACGGAATATTTTCTAATTCTCTTATTACATACTATAGAATTATGTTAACTATTCCAGTGTGACTGTTGCTTCTATAGAGAGAAGTTTTTTCAAAATTAAAATTGTGAAGCCTTATTTGCTCTCAATAATGTTACAATAAATGGACTAGCATTGATAGCAATTAAGAATGATTTATTGGAGAAAATAAATTATGAAGAATTAATAGATGTTTTTGCCTCGAGAAAAATTAGGATGATGACACTTTTAAAATAAATTTTCACTAGTATATTAAGAATTATATTGTACTTGAATAAAAAATTATATTTAATGATTAATAAAAATTATATACATATTATCTCTTAGAGGGAGTCAAATTATTTTTTTTTGAAAGGACCTACGTAATATTTGAGATGACCCTGTTGAAAATAGTTGAGAAAAGATGAATTGAGTTAATTAGAGAAAAGTTGAGAAAATGTGAGAAGAATTGAGAAAATGTGAGAAGAGTTGAGAAATGCTGAATTGAGTTGATGGCCTCAATATGACCCTACTTCACCCTAACGAGAGAGAGAGTTTATCATAAAATGGGTTCTTTTTGTCAAAGAAAACTTGCAAAACGCAAGTTGCTCGGAAAAAAATGTCAACAGCCCCCAACAACCCTTGGTTTCATTGAAGAACTAACAGCTTCATTTAAATTTGTTTCTCTATTTTGATTCCATGGCCACCAATTAGCAATTAGTCAACCTTCCATCCCCAATTTTTATGTTTAATTTGGCTCTGTTTTAAAATGTAAACAATATATTCCCTCAGTTAAGCTAAATATGCCACACTTTTTATCAATTTTTCCAAGCCACGTTTGACCATAAATTTCATGTAATATAATAAGTAGTAATATTATCATGTGAGGTATCGTTGGATTTTTCGTAGCATGTACTTTTCAAATATTAAATTTTTACATGATATTAACATATGTAGCAAAAGTTATTAGTGGTCAAACATGTCTTGAGAAAAAAGAGTAAAAAAATGTGTCAAACAATAAAAGGTTAAAGACAAAATGGGAAATACGGTATGGACCAAAATGTAATACGAGACAAAAACGGGGATCCATGTGACTAGCCAACTTACTATATAGAGCTAGAAAATATCATAGATTATTGTGGTAGACTTATCTCAGTTTCAGTTCAATCTTAAATTCATTAAATATTTTCAGACAATCAAAATCACGACAACACGTCACGTTCAGCAATCAGTCCGGAATTAATTATTAAAGGTCTGTTTTTAGCTAAAAATTATGATTAGTAGAACTTACTTGACCATTAATTATGTATTAAAAATATATAAACAAAAACAACACTGAGCCCAACAAATAATCTCTGGCGAGGAAACAAATTCAGAAGTAATTTGTCTGATCAGAAGGAGGAACTAAACTACAAATTTGTAAAATTTTCATTTTATTTGATCACAAACAATTCCTCATTTGCCTGAAACAAAAAGAAAACTACAGGCTGAGCCCAACAAAAGTCGGAAAATTCCACTTGCAAAATTTGCAAGTTGCAATAAAAAGCGACACAACCAACAAATAAACAAATTATTATTACTAGCATCAATTATATTCTTCCTCCTGTAAAACTAAACGATGATCACCACCGCCCAAGGCGGGCCCCGCCGCCGCAGCAGCATACGCCTCAATCATTTCCATGCAATGAAGCCATTGCCACCACTCCAAGCTTCTGCAGATTCAGTTTCACCACCGTGTCCGTAAACATCTTCGTGTCC
>JAULKJ010301363.1:0-11542 GCA_032355405.1 Rubia balearica | reverse complement strand
AGAGTTTTCAAAGCATAAAAGTCTACCAAAATGAGTACAAAATATCCCCAAAATAACCATATAAAATGGACATATCACCCTGATGGGCCCTTCCTCAAGCATCTCGCTTCCCGTCTCTTTCTGCTCTCTTCATGCCTCTCATAGGGAACGAGGTCACAAAAGCCTTCAATATTTGAGGCATGCATCCTCTCAATTAATTGTTCCATAGACTCACATTCACAGAACACATATTTGACATTGTAAAGTAAGAACATGAAAAGTTAGGTGTTAGGAAAGAACAAACCATTTTATCGAGTAGAGAAGATGAGGAGGAAGCTTGAGACTGTTGGAGTTTGCAGGAAATTTATGAGTAAATGGCTGAACTTCTTTTCCGTTCACCTCGATATGTGCGACGTCGCACCAAAGTTGGATGAGGCAACATGTTGTCGAGTACTCGGTGACATCGCAAACTTTTGTGGGCCTAACAATTTTGGCCCGCCAAGCAGCCACCCAGAGGTTCGACATTACAAAAAAACAAAATTGTTTTACACATACTTGCTAGTTCAAGAATAATTGTCACAATAACCCAAATATTATTATTCTTTTTGCTGATCATACTTATTTTCAAACTTTTTGTGCATGTTAGGTTAAATAATATGGATTGAATAACATGAAGATTATAAATTAAAGATTAAATATAAAAATACGTAAATAATAATCTGGTTCCAAATATTGTACATCAATATGGAAGAAGGTCAACATTAAAACTACGGGGCCGAAACAATTGACAATCTCAAAGTAAAATGTGTCCCCTTTGCTGAGTCCCTCAACAATTAGAAACTGCTCCCAGCCCTTCGGCGTTAGGCTCTTGAATATCCTATTCTCCGAGTAATGCATGTGGTACTTCCATCATTGCACCTGAGCACAACCAACAACTTCAAAGGCGGTAGGAGATCCACAAAAAATCATGTTCAGTTAATATGAAAGTAAATATAGATTTTTTTAATAAATAAAATACGTTACAGGATTACTTACCAGTATCGGAACATCCCCCAAGTTCGTCTCCGTCAGAGTGTGGATGAAATGAGGAATGATGTTGCCAAATGTACCTCGCGGACAGTCATCGTCAGAATAGCTATCGATATGTTAATCAAAAAAATATTTGTAAATTAAAGAGTGTTGTAATATCATGCCCTGTATTTTACTAGGTTACGCCCTAATACGTATATGTATTATTGTTTTATCTTTATCTTTAATACGAAAAATGGGGTAAAATTTTATATTCTTTAGAGAATGAAGTAAAAGATTATGGAAAGAAAAGTCCATCCCCCCTCTTCTCAGCCAATCCCGCATCCTCACAACCTCCACCCGGCGGCCGGCGGCGGACATCGCCGACCACCTCCTGCCATTGGCAGACATTGCCTGAATCTCGACGGAAATGTTAGTTTTTTTATTATTGAAATTCAAATTTTGTTGTTTTGGGCTTGGGTTTCGGATTTTGAGTCAATTTTTTTTAGTTTTTTCCTTTTGGTTTTTGAAACTCGGCTGAATCAGAAATGCGTTGTTGAGAGAGGTTAGATGGGGAGAGGGTTGGGGATGCTGGGGAGAGACGTGGTGAGATGGAGCTGGGGTGGCTGGGGAGCGACATTGGCTGGGTGAGCGGGAGAGGTGGGAGGGGTAGCTGGGAGGTGGCTGATGGGGAAATTAGGCACGTGAAACAGAGGCTGGGCAAGAGACGTGGTAGGGGTGGTGTTGGGCAACGGGTGACTGGGAGGAGGGGAGGATGGTCTTGAGCGGCAGGGCACGGGGATGAGAGGGTAGGCAGGGTTTTAGAATTTTGTAATAAAAATAAAATGTAATGAAATTAAATACAAAAATCTAAAATTTGATTTATAATTAAGAGTCCGTTTTTTTAAAGACGGTTTTTCCTTAAGTTATGGAAAGACTAGGGTTTAAACTCCAAATTAAAAGAAATGAAGATAAAATTTTTAGATTGCATTAATTGGGTCATAAACTTATAACAATTGCATATTGCATAATAAACTTTTAATATTGCTACTAAAACCCTTTACCTTTCTGTAGTTTAATTCAATCTCGTCCTTCCAGTATTTCCATATACCTATGGAAAGATGATCATTCCAAGACCTTGCCTATAATTAAATATTAAATTCTGAAAATAAAATTTAAATTGAATAATTTAAAAATATAGTTCACATTAAATTCGAAAATAAATATAATATAAATTTTTATTTATGATTAAATATAAAATTCTGAAAATAAAATTCAAATTAAATATAATGTTCTGATAATAACATTTAAATCAAACATAATAATTTTAAGCAAAATTTTGATGATTTTCCTATATAATTCTTATATATTTTGTAAATGATAGAAATAAATAATTCTTTGTATAGAAAATATTTAATGTTTTGTTGGGAATTTGTACATTTTTGTTATACCATTTCATTTTACCTAACTAAATATATAATTTATTATTTATAACATATAAGATGAAATTTGCATGATTAGTTGGAAATATAGTTTTTATTCTGTTTTAATTTATATGTTTTCATTAATAGTTTGGAATTATGTATAATTATTTTCAAATCAGTTAACATTTTATTTCTATATGTGTTATATATTTCTCCTATAATTAAGTAAATATTAGGATAATAATTTTACTTTATATATTACAGATGAGCATTGACGGCGGACCCCTTGATAAAGGTTGATATATATGTGAAAGGGGGATCAGTGCATCTGCCAGACATGCAAGAAGTAGTGCGTATGTTCAGGGGCAGTTGCAGGAAATTGTGCAAGATCATGAGGTACCTGTTGAGCCACTTTCTCCTAGGCCCAGTGATAATTTTGATAAAATTGCAACTTGGGATAGTCCGGATCTCAACATTCTTACTGACGGTGGAGTGTATTCATTCCGTGAGAAAGGAAATTGGCAATAATTATTTCAGCCTGGGGATGAAGTAATCGTATCTAGCCCACCTGATGGTTGTGGTGTAGAGCCACGACCAGACGTCAAGGGCGGGCAAGGTATATGCAATGTTCCCCCCTAGTGACCCAGCTAAGATGACTTTGTTGGTGAAGGTGAAAATTCTGGCAACTCTTGGTAGAGGAGGTATACATACGTACAGGAATATAGCTGACTGATTTGCTCAATCTTCAGGTAGATTTTGCAATGTTAGTGAGACTAGTACTGATAGGGGAGTTAGGTACAAGAGGAAGCATGTTGCAGATGAAGCCTGACTTGTGCAGGGGCCGATGGGTGGTGGCTCGCAAGTTGACCATGTCATACCCAGTTTTGGAGGCCATGTCACGGTTGATGTTTGGAATGGTATAGAGCGGGGTTTGCTAAATTTTCACAATTGTGCAACTCTTTGCAAGAAGCTAGTCACTACACTCCCGGATTAAAACGATGTTGTTCAGGCCAGGATATATGCGACCGGGTTGTCGCACCTTCCCGCGATTATGTTCAAGTACCTTGATATAGCATTGCTATTTTCTTTTTTTTGAGAGGTGGCAGCCAGAAACGAACTCATTCCACATGCCTTTCGGGGAGGTGACAGTCCTATTGCACGATGTTGAAATGATTCTTGGAATTCCTCTTGATGGTGGCTCTGTTTCTAGTACTATGTCGGTAAAGGCCATTTAGGAAGGAAGTGCTAAAGTTTTTGGGAAAGATGTGGAGTCCTTTCTGCGAGGTGACTGGAACGGGGGTAATATTAATGGCCAAGAATTGATAGATAGGTGTGTAGTGGCGGGTCATAGCGATAACTTCCAATTCATTGCTACATGTTGACCCTCTTTTCCTCCAATCTCTTTGTGATAAGGTAGGAACTAAGGTTAGAGCCAACCTGCTCCCTATAGCTGATTTGCAATTGTCCTAGGGTTTGGCGACCCTGGCCTATTTTTATTTACAGTTAGGAATTGCCTCTAGATCCAAGGCCCACAGGCTATGTGGATGTGGCACACTACTGCAATCATGGATCTATGAGTACTTTCCTATGTTCCATCCGAGACAAAGTGCATCGCCACCTCTTCCCGGGCAAGCCAACTGGTGGCGCTCTAGAGAGAGAATATGGAAGGATACTCAGCGTCTTATAACCATAAGGCATCAACTAGATGTTTTACAGGCTGGCTAGGTATGATTATCATGTTTTATATTTATTGTGAGTATTAAAGGTTGATTGGATTCCATATGACATTTATCATTTTTGGCAACAACTATATGTAGACTGGATGCCATATGAAAATAACGTGGCTAGGGAAGGGAAGGGGATGACTCATTACCAAGCGTGATTCGATACCTTGAAGTACTAGAAGTGAATATACCTGAGCGGGTGGTGCACCATCTTGGTGTCGTGTAGGGGATACCGTACAAAATTAGGATTGTGTCTGAACCTTAAGCCAGGTCCACTGACCCCTCAGGCTATTCAGTGACCTACTCAGAGATGATGTAGTTTACTTGATGGGACATGCGTTACACATGGCACTGCAGTCAGCTGGGAGAGTTTCCTATTGCTACTAGTCCATCTGGATATACCTTGGATTACGAGGATTGGTTCACGACTCATTCTCACCCATTGATAACAAATCATGTGCATGAAGGTACCAGATGTGGAGCTGTCTCGACCATGCTCATTTATATACTTCGAACTTTTTTCTTCTTTTGTCAATTACGTACTCTGTACTGTTTGATTATTTTGGTTCATTTATGTAGTCCATACTGTTTTCTTATTTTGGTTCATTTATGTACTGCAGACTCTTTTATTATGTTCAATGGAATAACCCTTGTATTATGCAATGCAATTCATTACATTCATAGGATATAAATATATATTTTTTATGCAATGCAATTCATTACATTCATAGGATATAAATATATTTTTTCCAAAAAATATGCACCAAACACATATTGTAAGAGTAATAGTCCAACGTGCTTCCATTAATTACGATTGCATGTATGATTTGTTCCAAGATGACATCCTCTTATGATAGGGTAACTCCCACCCAACAACATCTGACTTTTTGCAAACCGTCCACTGGTAAGGTACCGGGGGCATGTGGCAGTTTCCCTTGACAAGTATCCTTACAAAATGGTTTGTACTGCGTAAAAATACGATGTGTAGCTCCCTCCTTGTTCCTTCCTCGCAGCCGCCTGTTCTTAATGGAAAAACTGTACAACAAAAGTTTGCAGACCAAGTCCCGGTGATGTAGTATAAACTACAACCGTGCTGTAGTAGCTGGCTACAGGAAACATATCCCCAATTACCATGAACCAGTGTTCACGTCTACATGGACCTTTAGAGGGTTTTATACAGGTTCTGGCCAATTCAACATCATCCTTTGAACCATGTATGGAACATAATCAGGCCAATGAGTCGATAACTCGTTAAACACCGCCCAACGCACTTTAGACCAGTCACCCTCACCATCTTCATGGAAGGCATTAGCAACGCATGTGAAGCCACAATTTCCATCACTCTCCACATCGTTCCAGCCCTTGATGTAATGCCAGATAATGTGGGGGACACTTTCAAGATATGGGAATGCTGACGTGGGAGAAACATTCTGATCAGAGCACAGTATTTTCAATATTCAGGAGTGATATTACTATGACATTACAATGAAATGACTTGAGAATAATTGGTAGACTTACCGTGTCGACTCTCTCACCCTGATGTACCGCGACCCAGTGACTTCAAACTATGCCCACTTAGAGATAGCCCATACTGCATGTTCACGTGCTCGTGGTAGGTCGGTGACCGCCTTGTATATCTTGACTGGGGGACTTGCTCACTTGGTCTACCTCGTATCCTCATAACATCATCTGGCTCTTCAATTCCGTAGTTCTCTGGATGCAGCTAGTCCTCTATGTAGCTAGAAACTCGACGAAGAACAGATGGGTCACTACAGGCTTGCTTCTCCAAATGGCTGTTGAACAATGCTTGCTCCTGATCACCCTTGGAAATATTTTCCATGCTATGCGAGTCATCTCCCAGTACTAGTGTCGTAAATAGTGGATGAATGTCGTCCAAATACAAGGGATTTCTTGTCCAATTGTCATCTGCATGACACAAGTAAATGGTATTTCGTGCATCGAACACTGTACACAACTAAAATATGCATAAACATGTGCTTCAAGTGTTTCCACCCTTGTAAGCTCAAACTTCAATTTATCTAGGCAATATTTAGATACATTGTTGAACAAGTTGTAGAAAATGACTGTACGGTGCAATCTACCGGTGCACATTCTTGATCTTTCAAGACTGTCCTTAAATTAGTAATCTGGCCGACTATCATCAGGTTGACACGTCTCTATATCGTATCCAGGGAACCAGTAGATGTTTGTAACCACCCTTTTAATGACAAGTGTGCGCTTTCGACACGACATGTATTTGTGTTCCCAAAATGAAGATATCCATTCTTCCATGCCCAACAAAATTTCTTCTTATGGGGGTTGAGCCATGTTGTCTCGATGTAACTAATAACAGCTTTGCTCGACACCAACCAGCCTTCAAATCTGTCAACGACACTTCGTAGGCAACAATGGTGGGGGCATTGCAAACCCGTGACCATGCACCACTTTTGAAGGATGCCTCGTTCCTCTTACTCCCTGTTAACACAATAACATTTGTCTCCACATCCTTGTTAATATTCCAAGTACAAAGTAAATGCTCCGAGTCCGGAAACACTACCCGAATCGGCCTAATCAATCCCAACTCACGATCTGTGACTACAACCTCAGGGAACGGTCCATCGACAAGCAATCTTCTAAGTACGCGAAGAATCCAGTCATAAGTATCTGTCATTTCTTCGATGACAATGGCAAAGACGATCAGGAAATTCTGGTTACACGGAGACATGCTGAGCATCTCAATGAAGGGCATGTCGTATCGATTTGTCTTGTACGTTGAACCGATGGCCACAATCCATGGATAATTCCATAATGCCATAACGGCTTTAGGATTAGCCATGCATAAATGGGTCAAAGTACCATAAGAAGCTGCACGGTGACTAGTAACGTACCCGTTTGAGGTGGCTAGGTGAAAACAATGCATCGCCTTTCTCTTCCATTAGCCGATTGCTAATTATATACTTTCCTAATTGTTTGATTCAGGCTCGGAAATGCACGAATGAGGCTAACATTGATATGCCTAGGAGCTGTCTTGGCATTCATCAATTCTCTTATCATTTGTTTCGCATCAGCATGGAGCCTGCTACTCTGTCTATTCGTCGAGGATCCTTGCATGGTTGAATGTCCCAACCCTCCTCTGTGTTACTCTCTAGCATAACAATCATGAAAGAGAAATAAAAACTTCTTGTTGATGTGTTACTTCTTTGGAAGACATCTGAATCACTTATATTGACAGCCTTATCATTCCGACCCCCCCGATCGCAAATACAATATATCCTTAGGGGCCATTCTTATTTTTCTTGTACGATGACATGACAATTTCAAATCCTACACGAAGGGCAGTCTGTTGCATGTAGGAATAAGTTTCGATATGACTTGGAAACACATTTGTGGTCTCAAATGTTGAGGAACCATTCTCACGTGGAACCACTCCATATGAGTCATCGACATCCTTAAAAAACATTATATATCAAAAACTTATTTTCACGAAAATATAATGACAAACACAATAATGCCTCACATCATTCTAATAACTAATAAAAAATTACACTTACTTTTCTTTAAAAGTGTATAAAAGCCATCTCCACGTATTTAAATTAACATAATTCTCACTAATAGTAATGAATCTATAAGCACATTATTCCATAACCACATCTATAGCCAATGGTCTATACATCATTCTAATAAATAATAAAAGACACCTACACATTTTTATGACTTAGATAAACTAATATTATTATATTTGTACCAACTTTTTATCAAATTTAGTATAACCACACTAAATTTTGTTATATCATCATTAGTAGAACCATATGCTATACTCCATCCGTTTTGTTATTTATGACACACTTACTATAAATAGATGTTTTCTTTTATTTGACACTATTTCTATTTCTGGCAAGATTCTTTCGATTTCATCCACTCATTCTACTTTGTACTCTCTACATTCAATTTCATCTACTCATTTTCTTCACCTAAATCTAAGCACCGAAACCTATAGTGTCATAAATAAATAAATAAAAAGGAGGGAGTATGTTATATTAGCCTACCAACAATTCCCAACAATTTTTTACAACTACTCTAAACTGTGTTAGTAGAACCTTTCTATTACTTATAAATATATAAATAACGTATGAACTAAAATTTTGTAAAATTAACATAATTTTCACTACTAATGACAAATTTTATAATCACAGTAAATTCAGAACATATATTGTGTACAAATCATTCTTATAAATGATAAGAAACACCTACATATTTTATGATCCCTTTTTAAAAATTATTAATTTAACTAAGATAAAAAAACGTATTATTTGACATGGAATTAAAATATTATCAACTTATACTGATGAAATCTAGAACAATATTAAATTTAATATATGGAGCCATGCATATACAATGAAATGTTAAATGACTACATACAAAATTTAAATAAAATATCACATCTATTAATGATGAAATAAAATATAATCTTCTATTTAAACAACTAATAAGTCATAACTTTAACCATTACTTATTACAAAAAAAATTAAATTAAAAAAATATCTCAGAAGACATGGAGCTTTCAACACCCAAATTTAGAGTAAAAAGTATGATATTTTTTTACCCAACAAGCATTTTTACATCCTACTTTATATTTTTTGAAACTATTTTTAGATTAAACAACATTCAATGTGGGGAGATGGGAGTTGGGAAAATGAGAACCGGACTGGGCAAGGAAATTGAAAAAGAGAACTGAGTAGGGCAAGGGAAAGGAGAGCATAAAATGGGAGGAAAAGAAGAAGAAAGCTGGGAATGAAAGGAGAACCGAAGAAACAAGAAAACAGGATAGAAGGTGAGGGAGAACCGGAAGAAAAGAGAAAACCGGATAAGGAGAGGAGGATAACCAAGGAAGGAGAGAAGAATTGGTAGGGGAAGGAGAAGAGAACTGAGTGGGGGAGAAAAAGGGAAAATGAGAACCAGGAAAGGAGAGCCGGGCTGGGAGAAGCAAAAGGAGAATTGGGCAGGAGAACGAAAGAAGAGCGGTGGCCGGAGAAGGAAAGAAGAGTAGGAGCCGAAGAAGGAAAGTAGAATAGGGCAGGCGAAGAAAATGAGATTGGAGGTCGGAGAAGGAAAGGAGATCGGTGCCGGAGAAGGAAATAAGAGCCGGCAAAAGAGAGGGCCATCGAGTACGACGATGGCCAGGGAAGGGTGGCTCAATCTAACCATGCCGGGAAGCACTAATTACGCAGGATAAGATGTCGGAAAATTTATACTGGAGAGATGGAGGATACGTCGTAGAAGACACCAACAAACCTCACGCTGGCGAACACCACCCCGCTCACCACCGTAAACCTTTTCCGGTAGGGTGATAAAAGTGATACTTAAAATTAATTTTTAATTTTGATTAATTAATTTTAATTACAATTCATTATTATTACCTATTCAATTTGATTGTTTATTTTAATATATTTAGAGTACAAAAAGTATTTCAATAGTAGAAAATACAAGGTGTGATATAGTGATTCACAAATTAAATTTGAATATTGGTAATACAAGTTAGGTAAGAAACACAATTTAAATATAAAGATTAAATCACTCACCACAATGGGCTCGTGGCGTGAACCAGCACTGTTAGACATAATTCCTGAAATTCAAATTTTAGTGATTGGTAACAATTAAATTAATGTAGTCTATCAATCAATAAATATATGGATGCAACATGTCTAATCGAAGTAGCAAATGGATCGGTAAAACTGATTGGTTAACCGATATGTGTGTGACGTCAGACACTAGGCAAGCTACAAAAATTATGAATAAGCAAATTCACACAATTATCGGTAGACCTAAATATATAAACAATATGTATGCAAGGTCACATCCACAACAGGAATTATGAGTTAGCGACGTCGCATAACGTTTAGTAAAACTGAATGGTTTACCGACGAATGTGCGAAGTCATAAGGGAGATGAACCAAAACAGATATGAATAAGCGACCTTGCGACGTAAAAATGATGGGTAGGCAAGGTAACAATCATTAAATGGGGAGACTCTAATAACAGCAGCAAACAAGCAAACAAAACGAATCTAAACCAAAAACAATTTACCCACAACCTAATCGACATTATAACACCCCAAAACCTACTCGATGAATGTTTAAAGGAATGCATGAGGTGGGATCCATGTATATAGTCGTTACGAACTTTGTGTATTCCACCAAAAATACGACATCATAAGCTTTATGATAGGATCAATACAACATCGACGGTATTGCGACGTTTCTAAGTCTGAATGTGGCCTGGCTAATTCAACCTACTGGTGTATCAAATAGGCCTTTGTTATACACAGTGCGTAACCATATTTTCTTGTGAGTCATTTTCTCTAAGATTGGACCAACGTACTACTGTTGTCGGCCATGGATATATTGGGATAGCATTTCAGCCAAGTAGCACATGAAATGGGCCCACGTCTGACCAAAATGCAAATAAATCATGTTAAAAATGGTAGAAAGTTAAGTAATTGTTATTGTCATTGTAAAAAAATGTCATTAACGTCTGGTTCGATCATAATCGATTTAAACGCAAATGGTGAACTATTCTGTTTTTACAATTAGAGCCCTCCAAGATGGTGGAGGAGAAAAAAATGCAAAATTAGATATAGCCAATCACTTGAATCTCATTGTCACAATCATTGTGAAGATCATGGGGGTATTCTTCCCTCGTGTTTACTAGCATTCCATTAATTCCTTGATTGTGAGCATTGTTAATTTAGAAGATAAATTACTCCTCACCAAAATCGGATGAGATAACACATTATAGGTTTAGCTTATAATTTATAAGATAAGAAAAATCCAACCATCAATTTCATTAAAGTTTTAATGTTGGGCGTAGAGTTAATAATATAGTATATGATTAATAGCTAGTATCCAAGGCTAATCGGAAGATCTTGTGGAAGTCTCAATGGGATCATGCTACTTTCATTATCACTGTCGGGAATAATTAATTAGTTAAATGGGGATAGAAAAGGTCCTTTGAACGAAGATTGGAATCCATTTCAGGCGTGTCGATTTACTTTTAAAATTTTCAAAATACATCCCTCCAACAAAGTGAGAGAAGTTGCAATGGAAACCTGGAGGTACCCTTGTCCAATTCACCAAGTCAGGAGAGCGATATTCCAATTTTCTCATGCTCTGGTTAAAAAATGGGACCACAATCTCCCCAGACAATGTATGGCTAAACTTTTAAAAACCTAAGCTATGACCCTCAACTTCCTCGATTGCTCACTACACTTCTTCATTCTGCACCCGAATAAAAAATATGCATACTGTCCAATAGAGGCACGAACCAGGTTAATCGTCCGTCATTTCTCTTAACATTGTGTTCCAACCCTTACTATTAGTATTATGAGAACTATAATTTCCACCAAAGAGA
>JAULKJ010301342.1:0-11542 GCA_032355405.1 Rubia balearica | reverse complement strand
CTTCCAGGGTTAGATTGACACATACCTCATAAAGTTAGGGTTATTTTGACACTTTCTCATTTTGCAGGGTTATATTGACACTTTCAGCCTAAAGGCAGGATTAGAAAAGCATTTAACCCTAAAATATTTTTAAAAAATGATAAAGAAATTTTAAGTTTTTATTAAAGAGAATAACCCAAAGATTTGTAAATAAAAAGACTCAAATAAAGTTTTAATTCTCATTTAGGCTTTTTTAGTCCAATTTTTTATAATACGGATTTACCATTTTCCTAGACGAAATTTGTATATAATAATATTATGATGAATTAGATTGTTAAAGTTGTCATAATATACTATATTTTTTACTTTCTATCATTTCTTTCATAGTGTCCATATATGTACATAAAAATTATACACGAAGTAATAATTAATCATTTATATAATTGGCTCTAAGAAAAGTGAACCGAACAATTCTGATTAGGATGAAGAAAAAATATATTTTGGGTGATCATTGATTAATGTTACAGGTTACGATAATTGTCTGGCTCTTTAATTAGTTGACTATTGATGTGTTAAGTGAGAAATTGAAAGCTGAAAGAAATGGTGTAGGTCGGTCCCCAGGTGCTATCATGCAAGCAATATCAGTGGTGGGAAAGAAATGTGAAATTTGACTCATTGAATCATCATTATTATTATTATTTTAACTTTGTGAAAAATCAATACGAGTATGAGTGTTGAATATCGGCATGTGGTGGTGCTTGGTGAGAAATAGTCGTGTTTATTGTCTAAGAATCAAGATGCATGCAAAACAAACATATTTTTCTAGAAAAAATAATAATTAAAACCGTCCTTATAGCGTGCTTTTATGTGTAGACGACTCTTAGTGATAAAATAGATGTGTGCCTTTTACATTTAAAACGATTTTATTACATAAATATTGGAGTTGGTCTCATCTGCACAAAAGTACTTAACCAAGAAAACCTTCTATCTAGAACTCACGTGACAATGTAAAAACTACGCTAAGAGGAATGGAATTTTGGTATAGAAACTAAAAACATTCAAGTAAAAATCGCTTGTTGAAAATATGAGTAAGAAATACTCCCATCCTATTTAATGAATACTTTTGTACGTTGACCGAGTGATAATTGTCTAATATATATTCTCTCCGTCCCACAATGATCTTCCTAATTTAATTTTTAGGGTCAAACTGAACCAACTTCAACCATTAAATTCTCTTAATATATGTGTAAATTATTAGCATGTGATATGGTTTTAGTTTCATCATAGAATATATTTTTTGAATAATAATTTTTCAGATTTTTTTTTACATTCACAAAAAAAAAAGTAATTGTGAGACGGAGGGAGTAGAGTAAAGTGCATTCATTCACTCGAATTCTTTGTTTACCTAGTGCACATATATATCCTCAATTTTTTTTGAAAGTTCACATATAACCCTCCCAATTTTTTGAAAGTGCACATATACCCTATAGTTGGAGATCGGCATTTGAAAAACTGAAGGGTATATGTACACAAACAAAGAACTAAGGGTATATATATGTGTACTTTCAAAAAACTGAAGGGTATATGTTCACTAAACAAAGAACTGAGGGGCATGAATGCACTTTATTTTATATATAAAGATGAGATAAAAGACAAAAATGAATAGTGAACAATGATACTTCTTTCCCTCTATCAATGTCATATTTATATTTTTACATTATTTAAGGACAGTTTAGGGTTTAGGAATTGGGGGTATATGCGCACACACAAGGAACTGGAGGTATGTGCGCACTTTTAAAAAATTAAGGGGTATATTTGCACTAAACAAATAATTAACGGGATGAATGCACTTTACTATATATAAATATGAGATAAAAGATAAAAATGAATAGTGAACAGTGATACTTCTTTCTCTGTTAAATTGTGAAAGTGCTGAAATACACTGTAAAATTTGAAAGTGCAAATCTAATCCTATGTTTTGGAGAAATGTGCAGATATACCAAATTCCACTATTCCGGTGTTGACTAGAGGAATTCATGCATTGACCTAACATAAAAAAGACAAAATATCCGTGGATTTAAAACTAAAAATTTAATGACACTATACCCCTAGGCTTTGCCGCCGGTCTACGATGTTCAATGCCGGATCGCCTCCAATCAACTGTGGTTAATGCATGTCAATGCCGGTCAATGCCGGACCGCCGCCGGCCACCGGTTGATGATGGCCGGATTAGATCAATACTTTTATTAATGAAACAGGGTTAGATGAGCACTTTAGTAACAAATAAAGTGTTAAATTAGCACTTCTCTAAAAAAAAGATAGGGTCAGATTAACACTATCATAAAAATATCTTTTTGAGGAGAGCCAACTCCTTATAAATATGACTTCATTACAACTTCATGATTTATTTTTATTTTTTTAAAAAAAGGTATATTTCATTAACCATTGGTAAAGTACAACCTCATAATCTAATGTATGATAAATATATTTATAATTTGTTTAATAAATTCTAATTAATTTTCAATCCTCCCTCAATCCCAGATAAATTAGCACATTTTGACTTTTGGAAGTCAACTGAATTAATTTTAAACTACTTTAATATCTTAATTCATGTGTGTAAAAAAAATTGAAAAATAATTATTTAAAAATATATGTGATGATGAATCCAACAACATTTGACATGATAATAGTCTTGCATATATAATAATCGAATTTAAAAATTGAATTAGACTTAGTTTGACTTCCAAAAGTTAAAATATTCCAATTTATCTTGCACGGAGGGAGTATACAAATATTCCATAATGAAAAGTTGACTCAGTGTTCGAGTAGTAATATGTTTCGATTTCTAATTACAAAGTTATCGCATTTCGTAAGGAAATAATTTGCCGAAATTTATGAATATCTTTCGAAAAGCATTTACCAAAGTTTCTTACTTCCTATTGAAGGCATACAAATTATAAGTATATTTATGATACATTAAATTATGAAGTTGTAATGAAGACATATTTATAAGGAGTGTGCTTTCCTCAAAAAAATGTTTTATTATGATCTAATCCTATCATTTTTACATAAATGCAAATTTAACTCTGAATTTTTTACTAAAGTGCTAATCTAACCCTATCTTATTAATAAAAGTACTGATCTAACGCGGTCACCATCAACTAGCAGCGGTCTAACGGCAATGAGCGGTGTTGACCACTGTTGGCTGGCATTGACCGGCGGCGTTTACCGACGGAGGAGTTTGAGCACTTTTTAGGAAGAGTAATGTTGTTTCTTTTTATATTTTCTGAATTATTTCTCAAGGGGTATAATGGTCATTTTAAATATTTCCGCCCCACAATTTAATTTTCTGGGTTAAATTGACACTTTTGACCAAAACATAGGGTTAATTTTGCACTTTAACATTTTACAAGGTCATTTCTACACTTTCGACCAAAATATAAGGTTAAAAACGCACTTTTCCCTCTTTTTTATTTGTCCTCTTACTGAAGATTCTGAGTAGGGGCATTCACATATGCTACTAGCTTATGCATTTGCATTTCATATATAAATTTAAAACTAAAATTTAAATTATAAAAAAATCATTTAAGAATAACCATATAAATTACAAAGTAATTTAATCATACATAGTATATAGAAAGTGAAGTAACTATGTATGAGAAAAACTCATATGAGACCGTCCCCAAATGGTAAGAGTTTATGTAAAGCCTTAAAAATTACAAGGAGTACCCTATATCATATTTTATTTTTAAATAATTGTATTAAACTCTGTCTCACCGTGAAATTGGATGAGACAACCTCACTCAAAGTCTTTGTAAGCATATAAACACTATACATGAGACTTTCATGTTTTTTTGTAGTGTTTTTGTTATTGAATAAGTGGGAGATTTGTCTCCATAGATTAGTTTTGTTTTTCAACTTGATTGATTAGATTGTTGTGTTCATGATGATAATTTGATTTAATTGTTCACGTTGATGTATTGTTCTCGATTTGTTTGTACAGATCGTGTGTTCGCAATATTGTTTGTGATTTTATTTTTGGGTCTCCGTTAATTTGGATTCGTCAAATCTGTGTTTTTCAACATGTTTACAGTTTTAAACAACATCAATCGTAGTTGTATCAAGTGGTGTTACAGTTGTAGAAGATACTTGTTTGTCATAGTGATTTTGGTGCGTCATACGCTCCTCTCTACCAAGTGGTCATAATTTTTACAAGAACCAAGGTAATATCACCGATGGCGATGTTACAATTTTTATTAAATTTCTGATCTGTAATAGTACATATGAATAATCTAGTTGACATGTAAATTAGATATGCTTGTAATGTGTTAGTTATTATTAGAGCCTAGTTAGGTTGGATCTCAATTTCACTCACTGTAATCACTGTTGGACGTTTTTCCAACATTTTTGAATGATTTCAATATATATATATATATATAAACACACACATATATATATACTAGTATATATTAGTGAGAGAGATTCTCCTAACAGGCGGCATATCCATAACCTCATGGATAGGAATGATCATGTTCTAGGACCCGATCCAGACCCATTGGGTCTGGGTCTAGATTTTAAAAATTGGGTCTAGGTCCGCGTCTAAAATATTAGGACCTAGACCTAACCCTTAGACCCATATTACCATAACTATATATATATATATATATATATATTAATTTATCCTAATTTCTAAATTACTTTCATATTCTCTCAGTATTTTTATTTTTAATTAAACAGACAATGTGTATTGTATATTTTTTCTTGAAGAATTAATTTAGGTCCATATTGAACTTGAATTATTTGTATTTAAGATAGTACATATTTTATTTAGTGAAGATTTTTTTTTTCAAAGTTAGACCCATTTAAAACCCATTGGACCCAAAACCCATTTAGACCCATTGAGTTTGGGTATGGGTATAAGATTTTTAGACCCTACGGGGACGGATCGGGTATGGGTCTAACTAATTTTTTTAGGGTTTGGGTCGAGTCTTATTAGACCCAAACCATGATCATCCCTACTTATGGACAGTCCGTGCATTTTTTTTTACCTTACACACTGCATTTGTTTAATTACATACTATATTTAGAAATTTAAAATTATCTTTTATATTTTATATTTTTATATTTTACATTCAAATACACATTATTATATGTTTAAACTTTTAAATATAATATTTAAATTTAATTTTAAAAAATTACGACATTTAATGTAAAACGTACAGTGAACTGTTCATAAGTTTATAGACATGCTGCATTTCCTGAAATTTTTTCATAATATATAAATAAAACATGATTACATTTTTAAATTATGCATGAAATATTACTACATATCTAGATGTAGTACGTTTGTTTACACTTCTTATATAGTGTACCAATAATGACTACACCTTAAAATGTATTGAAGTATGATCACATGTTAACATGTAGTAATGAATTTTACTTCATCTGTACCAATTCAATCTGCACACTTTGACTTTCACCAGTTGACTCTAAAAATGTTTGATCCTTAATATCTTTTATTAACGATAGTTAAACTTGTAAAAAGTTGATATTCTGAAAACATGTCATAATGAATCTAACAAGGTATCACACAATAATATTTATACTAATACACCTATTCAATTTTGGGGTCAAAGTTAAGAAGTTTTGACTAAATGAATAGTTGAATTGCAGTTTGAATTGGGGACAGAGGGAGTACTACACTTGAGAATGTTTTTTTCTTATGTGTAACTAAATTTGTGTAGCCAGTGGACTCTTGTTTTTGTAGTAATATAATTTTTACATGAGTTTTTTCCTTGGTGAACAATGCTCGATTCTTCTTGATTCTTGACAAGTGTTTGTTCTTGATCAGAAACAACCACTTCTGAACATATTTTGTAAGCAATGCAATTAATTTTGTAAATGATCGATCAACTCTTTTGGAATGATTAATCTTAAAAAGTATTTTTTCATCATTTTGTACATTTGATAGTTCAAGTTTCCGTACACGAAACTTTATATCATGCCTGTCACAACTTTAGTTACACTATTTTTAGTTAAAAAAATACTTTATTTACACTTTTTGAATAAAAAATTCAATACATGTTTAATTATAAATTTTTAATTAGTATATAAATGCTAATATTTTTTAAACATCAACTTTTTATACGCTATGAATTTATCACTAGTGAATATAATTTAAGAAAATTGACCAAAAGAAGTACAAATAAATTTGTGACATAAAGAGTATCTTTTGGTTCCGCACGTGGAAGACTGGAGTTTCTTAAATCCACCACCAATAGTCAATACTACCTGTCTCAACTCAAATTCCACATAATCCTTTTTTTAGTCAAATTATCGAAGTCTGTGAAATTGAAAGTGGGGAGGAGGGAGCAGGTGGTTTGGGGGGTGGGGGTTGCAATGAAGTAAAACTAAGAGTATATACAATGGTGAGACACCTCTTGTGTTCTCAGTTAATTAAATAATCAATCTCTCTCATCCACCTCAGCAATTGAGACAACAACTAAATTACTCCATTTTTTCCCACAGTGGCTGAGACCACTTTGAGACAATTTCATGGACCCCACTTGATTCTCTCTATTCTACTCATTATTTTTACCTTTAATATTTAATTCAAATAAATTTACCTAACAAAATAAATTGAAATGTGAAATTCAATAATACATTTGTAATTTTTGAATTTAATTTCATTTCTACAAAAAAAATTAATTAATTTTAACTTTTCAAAATTATTTTATAAATTCGGATTAAAAAGGACCATATATTTTTTTAAAGAGTGTAATTTCATAATTTAAAAATAATCAAAATTAATTTTGATTTCAAAAAATAAAAAATCAGATTCTTTTGGAATTTTTATTCATTTTCCCGGTTTTTAAATAGCAAAAACAAGATTTTAGATTTTTTGAAACTAAGTTTTTAAAAATATTCAGTTTGAAATTAAACAAAAATTCAGTTTAAAAAAAAGTTTTTTAAAAAAAGGAGACATGTGGTGCCACGTGGCACCCCAATGCAACAAAAATGGGAAGCAGCAGCTTGGGGCAGAGCACGTGGGAGGGAAGCAGCAGCAGCTTGGCTTTGTCAGACTTGGACCTGGTCTCAAATAAAAGGACCATGACCCAGGTCTCAATTCTTTGAGACTCCTTTGAGACCCCCAATGTAGAATTTAATTGTCTCGGTTCTATCTCAATTTTTAATTGAAACTCAATTGAGATCCCCACTGTACATGCTCTAAGGCTACCCAGGTCAAGGGTTATTTATTTCTTGCGCAAGCACCACTTTCCTTGATACCTAATGTGACTCGAACTAGCAACTTGTCTTATTACTCGGCGATCTGTCATTGAAAAAACAGTCGACCGTTTCTTGTTCATCTGCTGAAGCAGAATATAGGTCCATGGCTAGTGCTTGTTGTGAAATTTTATAGAGTATTTCTTCTCTTATTCGTTTTTTTCGTGTCATTTACTCATCTCCGGTACGAATGTTTTGTGATAGTCAGGTTGTCATCCATATCGCTTTGGATCATGTATTTTATGAACGCACCAAGCACATCAAAATTGATTGTTACTTTGTTTGTGATTTCCTTCTTTCACATACTATTTTTACTCATAATCTTCTCTCGACTAACCAACCAGAGGACATGTTTACATAAATTAGGAAAGGCTGCTTTTCTACGTCTCCTCTCTAAGTTGGCAATTCTTAATATCCATACTCCAATAATTAATCTCCGATATTTTTTAAACATATAGATCAAATTTTTAGAGTTGTAAAACAACAAGATATTTTCTCAAAATCTTCATCATTTCAAGTTTGTTAAATGCAATTCAAAACTGCCATATCTATTAAAATTAGAAATTGGATCTACTCGTAATTCATTCCTAAGAAGTTGAGTTTGCACTTCCTCCGTTAAGCTTTGATTGACATATTTTTCAGTCAACTTTTTCAATTTACGTTTGAACATAAATTTCGCATAGCATATAAGTAGTAATATTATCATTCAAGATATTGTTAGATTTTTCGTAACATGTAATTTCTAAAAACCAAAATTTTATATGCCGCTAGAATGCGCAATAAAAGTTATTAGTGGACAAACATGCCTTAAAAAATTGGATGAAAAAAGTGTCAAATAAAACTGAACAAAGGGAAGTATTGGAAATGAGATTAAAAATTAATAAAATAGTATAAATGTCTCTGAAAATATTATATGTTGACGAATGATTAAATTGAAAGACAATTAATTATTCAAAAAAATAATTAACATATATGATAAAGACATATAGATTGTTTCGTGCGAAAAATAGCAAAAAAAAAAGGATATTGGTTTTGTTGTTTAGGATAGAGCGTAAAAAGATGTAAATTCATAAATTTTGTCGCCCCTGAATTATTAACATCGTTCACCTTTGGCTCCTTATATATTTTTTGAATAATTTTAACCCCACAACTTACAAAACTGTTGAGCCGTGGCCATTCCGTCCGGTCAAAACGTTAACTCTAAAGTTTTCTCCATTAATTGAGGGTAAAAAATGAATTTTCATCTTTTGATATACAAACCCCTATCTTTATTAACTACAACCAAATCCCTGTCTATATTAATTACAAATGATCCCCCTGATCTTCTTCGACCACCATCTTCTTCGACAACCCAGCCTCTTGTTCTCCACCACCGAAGATGTAATTCTTTCCGGCCAGATGACCTCCGATAAGTGCTCATTCTCCCTACTCTGCCGCTTCCTCATTTGGCCCTCCATTATAATCCTCAGTGCCTACATCCTCTACTCCTCTAACGTCATCTTCAACACCTGCTACATTTTCACCACACACTTCCTCATTGGAATCCCCAACCTCCTACACCACCTCTTCCTCGACCTCATCTTTATCGGTCATCTCTACCTCAACAAGAAGCCCTTATTCAAAGGTCTTGTCACGATTTTTTACCGTCAGTGCCCAGTCCTCCTCCTCGATTTTGGCGCCCGCCCTCCTCGTTGTGTCCTCTGTCGCCGCCACGAGGAATACGTCATCTTTGCCAACTGACCGGATCTGCTTCCTATGAAAAACTTGGCTATGGCTACACATTGCTGGTGCGGGCCCCGTACATTGATCATTGGAGAAGAAGTGTTTGCGGATTCCTCTACTTCTTCCCATCAGGGAATAAGGGAGGAAAAGGTTCTTTTCTTATGATATGGCTTATGGTGGTGGCGGGTTCATGATAAGGGAAAGAGAATGGAAAGGAAAGGACAGGAACAGGCAAAGGGGAAGGGGAAAAAGAAAAGGAAAAAAGAAAAATTATTTTACCTTTAAAATTGACGCTTTGACTTGACACAATGGTTATAACTCATCAGTTATGATGATTGAGGGATAAAAATTGTTTAAAGAAAAGATAAGAGAGCAAAGGTGATCGATGGTGATAGAGCAAGGGATATAAACGTTGTTTGCCCTTCTCAAAATAAAGATAGAAATATGATAGAGAAAATTTATATTTCTGCTCATAGTACAATAGTATAATGTGTAACGAAATGTAAAAGTATCTTGACAAGTTTTTGACCATTCTTATTTACCTATTTTGATATTATATAAAAAATTATAAGTATTTTTATAAAATTAAAATGTCTAACACTAGTGGTACTTTATCATTTTATCTCCCCACATCGAACTGGTCAATTTGATTCTATTTTATTTTATCTTTCTTCTACTCTTTTGGACCAAGAACTAGATTATTTGTTATGTATTTTTGTTTTTTCTTTCTTTCTGTAGTTTCCTTTTGCCAGATAATAATGTAATTGACTATTTATGGATTTGAAGTTCGTTACTTTGTACTATGTGGAAAATGAAAATACATAGGTTATTAAATTAATTTACGGTAAATGATTCTATATTCATAAATAGGGATGGATTCAGTACGGTTACCTTCATTTTTTACTAATATCATGTATCATACCAACGATGTCGGTATATTATTTTTAGAAATCAATACCATACCAAATCCTTAATTAGTATATCAACATATCAGTATACCAAAAAAGTTGGTTGATATCGGTATGATATGGTAGCATACCACCAAACGTAAAATATAATGAACAATTTTTTATTGCATAAGAAAATTGCATATAATGAAATTTTCTATTGCATAAACATAATTTTATAATCATCATACTAATAAAGTAAGATATATATCACATTAAAAACTATAGCAGTAAGTTATAAATTAAAATTTTGATTTATTTTTTGTTAGACTTAATGCGATAATATCGGTTGTCAAGAAATCTTATTTAAGAAAAATAATTTAAAATTTTTCAATTTCCAACATATTGGAACTAAAACATAGACTGCATATTTCAAATATTTTTATCTAATATTAATGAATGACTAAATCATAACTAAATAAAATCTCAAAATTTAAATATTAGTTATAATTTTTAATGTATATTGTGTGTGGGGTACGGTAGTATCATGGTAGAATTTTTTCAATACCATTACCGCCATATCATAAGTGTATGGTACGGTACTACCGTACCACATCATCAGTTACCAACGTATTCGCTACGAATTATACGTGGTTCGGTTTGTAAGTTGGTTGGTACTGTATTTTGACTCAAAATGTCAGCCCTATTCATAAACTGAATAAATAGAGATTACAAGAGTGGTAGAATAAGGAATGGACTCTAATCTAACAATGTGTATCCTGATCTAGTCAAGAATCTAACTTATTTTAACACCCCCTTCAAGCGAAGCGTTGGATTCTCAGATACGCAAAACTTGGATCTACAGAACTCAAACAACGTACGTGAGAGTCCCTCGGTGAAGATGTCCACTATCTGAAGAGAAGTAGGAACATGAGCAACATGCAACTTGCCAGAAGAGACTAACTCCCGAACAAAATGGCAATCAATTTCGATGTGCTTCGCCCTCTCGTGAGCAACTGGATTTTGATCCAAGAAAATCCCATTGTTGTTGTCATAAAGCAGAAGAGACGCACCAGAAAAAGGAACATGAATATCAGGCTGAAGATGAGTCGTCCAAACAACTTCAGAAGCAGTATTAGCCAAAGCCCGATACTCTGACTTAGTGCTAGAGCGAGAAAATGCGGGCTATTTCTTCGTACTCCAAGAAACCAGATTACTGCCTAAAAAGATAGCATATCCATAAGTCGAACGTCGAGTCTCCAGACATCTTGCCCAATCAGCATCTGAATAGCCCGGTACCTCAGGTGCTGAAGCAACTCAAAAACTGAGCCCAAAATGCAAAGTCCCTCGAACATCTCGAGCATTCTGAAGATACTGGTTGACAGAATTAACTGCATAATTAAGTCTGGATGGGTAATGTTCAGATATTGGAAAGCTCCAACTAAAGACCGATAGAGCGTCAGATTCTTGAACTAAGGACTCGTAGTACTGTGAAGCTGAGAATTCAGCAGGAATGGAGTAGAGACAGACGCCACATCTGACATACCAGCCCGAGAAAGAATGTCCCGAGCATACTTTGCTTGACCTCGAAGAATTCTCGAGGCAGTAAGTGTGACTTCTAGGCCAAGAAAGTAATGTAAGCACCCAAATCCTTAATAGCAAACTCTTGA
>JAULKJ010301331.1:0-11543 GCA_032355405.1 Rubia balearica | reverse complement strand
TATCTAGCATTCATCAAATCATCAACAACATTAGAAGCTCTAACTCATGCTCTTGGATTTCATATCAAAGAAAGGGATAATTAGCTACTTTCTCCAAATCCTATCATACAAGCAATTCATATAATCAAACTTCTAACACTATTAATGAATTCAAAAACCATTTTCAAGCACAATAAATGCACAATAAAGAAAGCATTAAATATATAGAAATTATTCTCAAGACATAGATAAGGAAGCTTCAATCCAATGCTCCCACGGAGATTACTACCCTAGATTACTGAAACACATAACTACCCTACAAAAACTAAGAAAAGAAAGAAGAAAAAACTAGGGTTTTAAACCCAGAAAATCGCAGGAAGAAAAGAAGTTCCGAAAAAGTAAGATAGGGTTTGGTATTTATAGTACAAAAATAAAGAAATATTTCTGGCCACCCGTCTATCGCGATGAGACCGTCGCGATCGCGACGGAGCCTAGATTCAACATCTTGATTTCTTTCTTCTCTTTGTCTCAAATCCTCCTCTTCACATCAATTTTCTTTAATCCTTCTAGTCTTCAAGGCTCAAAAGAAGGTCTTCAAATCGTCAAAGATAGTCTTCAAAGTCTTCAAACATTTTTCCCTATCACACAAAACCCCCTAGAAAAGTAATAAAAGTGTAAAGTCGCTCTTAACTCATCTAAGAGAATTCCAAGGCAAAATGCCACATTTAGAGCACAAAAGTGTAAAAAAATGAGTCCAAAATGTCCCAAAATGACTATATAAAAGGGAAACACCTGTGAATGAATGCAATCACTGCTAGGACTAGAAACTTCCATCTCCGTAGTGTTATCAAAACTGGGTCATCCACTCATCATTCCTCTAACACCGCTCCCTACGCCTTTTTACTCCAGGATCCGGGCTAGAGGGACCACCGAAGTGCGACTGGATGTCATGTACCCAGGATGAGAGTTGATCAATATCCTCATCCATCTCTATGAAGCTCTGCTATACAAATAAGGTGGTGTCTAGAATCATGCTCTGCAGACGGGAGTAGAAATCTGGTGGCGGGTGTGGAAACTGGTTGTGCCTACTGTCCTCATGCGCCGGCTCATTGTCAGATAGGGGTGGATACTGTGGTACACCCTATGGAAAGTGCTGAGTGAATGGTAGCGTTCCCTTCTTGGTCTGGACTGGCTATGGCAGGAGGTTCAGAAGCTCCCGCTGAAAGTCTGACTGGCACTGCACATCTGCATCTATTGCTAAGTCCTCCACGGGTGTGTTGGGATCCAGCTTGGTCCGCTGGACCTGGGGGAACCTCATGAAGGTGACACCACCATTCCCGTACAGCCATTGATACACCCTGGGAATAACTGTATAGTTGATGAGGTGGTAGTTCTTCATCATCGCTAAGGAGATGAGATATGAAGAACCCTTGCCCAACCGCTGGAAACCATTTGGGACAACAAGATGTAAGTTCTCTCACAAGAGGGTGATCATTCCTCCCATAGAAATATCTCTCTTTGGCTTCTTAGTCACACCGACGACCCTCACCATCTACATTTCAGCCCACTTCCCGTAACCCTACCCCTCACTCATCAACTACCACAAGTAATGGATGTCCTCATTGGGCACATTCATCAGCTCATCTTGACAATTAACGTGCATGCAAAGAATCTGTGCAAAAATCTGAGAGCGGGGTGAACAATGATGTTTCTCTTGTCTCTCGCATCTCTCACCCTCCTTGTGACAGTGTATCAAAACTGGATGTCCTCCTGAATATCTCGCTCGGGGGCCTATGGATCCAATCTCGCCATAATCTCTATAGTGCCCCACCCAAATTTGCCTCAATATGTAATATTGTCATCTCCCGAGAGACGTCATCCATGTGGAAATGGATGTATCTCTCGTATGAATCTTCATCCCTAACACTAGACATCCTCACTGTGGAGAGAAATTCCAAAGTATACCACCTGTAGGCGGGGGAACTCTTGCCTATAAACCCTTTTAGCCTTCCTTTGGAGAGTAGGCAGTGGACAGGCTCCCTCAGCCCGAGATCATCCAATACCGCCTCATCTACAAAACTGGTCTCCTGAATCTTGTGGGTGGCTAGAATATCCCACCTCTCTGCATAGGCTCCGGTGATCAGGATCAAAACCATGTACCTCTATGGTGGTGGTGACAGGGTGGGTTACGGAGGCAGAGGTGGAGGTGGCGCAGAAGGACCTACCCTCTGACCAACTCTTGGCATCTTCTTCAGAGCCATGACTATCAAAATAGAAAATAATGTCAAGCACACAAGGATATGAGAGATAGGAACATGCAACTTTTTCACCCAAAATTATCAAACAAAAATATGCCAATGACATTGCATTTCTAGATAAATAGTGAATGCACTCATTTCCTATTCCACAAAGCTAGATGAAATATGAAACTCTTCCACACATTCATGAAAACTCAACTCTTCCACAATTTGAGATTACCACATAGCCCAACATCAAATATGCAATTCTCTATAAGCAAAATAATAGGTATGCATCATCACGTTTAACCAAGTCAGCATAGTTAACATTTCAAAACCTAGATTAAACAAGCATAATCCATTTCTAATATTTTCATACCCAAAATGAAGCTATGAACATGGCAACAATGAATCCCAAATCATGTACAAATCAAAAATAATAATACACAATATACCTAATTCTCCTAAATCAAGCAAATTACACAAACATCACAATTCCTCAATCTACATACAAATCACAAAGTAAACACGAGAAAAATGAGGAATCATACCAAATAAGAGTGTAGGGGGATAAGGAGAACAAGCCCACAAAAATTTCTACCTTCAACCAAAGGGAATTCAAAAACTCCAAAACCTAGGGTTTTGGAAATTTATCGAATTCGGGCCGATTTGCGTGTTTGTGGGTTGTTTGTGGATTAGAGAATGATGCGGATTTGTTGGGAGATTGATTTTCGGCCAATGCGTGGGTGGATTTTGGCCGAAACGGTGGAGAGAGGTGTCAAAGGGTTGAGGACGACAGAGGTTTGTGATAGAAATGAGGAAGAATGATGGGTTCTGCCTTTCTGAGTGTGGCTCTGAACAGGGTTCGCAACTCGCGAAGCCTCGTTCTCGACTGGTGACCATTATGTCAAAAGGGTTCCATAGTCAACCTTCATGTCGCGAAGTGCGAAAAGTGGGACTAGGAGTTCAAAATTTCAGAAATTTTTCTGATACCGTCGCGATGTGTAACAAAAGTGTTGCGAATTGTGAAAAGTTGAACTGGGAGCTCAAAATTTCACAAGTTTTCTTCTGATTTTGTCGCGACGTGCAATGAAAATGTAACGACTCACGAGCCACGTTGCGACTCCCGACAATGGTTTTCGCGACTCGTAATTGGGAGCTCAAAATTTCAGAATTCCTTATGATTTGGTTGCGATGTGCGATAAAAGTGTCGCCAATCGAGAGTTGCAATTGGGGGTCGTGAGTCGCGAATATAGAAGCTGGGAGTTCACATTTTTCAAAAACCATTTCTTATTTGGTCGCGTCTCGCAAAGCCTCTGTCACTGGTTGCGAATAATTTGGACTGGGAAGGGTAAAAGTCCCCTGTTTGTCGATACTCTCGACATATACGTTGCGACTCGCGACAAGCAGGCCCTCCCAGAACTTAGAAAATTTCTTGAATTTACCAACTCTCAATGCTTTTCTCCCTTTCTTCATGCTTTTCTTCATCATCCATCCAGTGACAAGCTCTTCAATTTGCTACAAAATCATGGGAAAAATACACACGTAAAAAGAACAATATACAATAATGAAAATAACGATGAAAACTCTCAAATTGAAAAAACATCAACGAAAAGTAAGGAATGACAATCCGGATGACTAAAACCAAGTTTATTTAACGTCATCCGCACGACTTACCTCCTTACTTGGACTTATTCAGCACATGGACCAAAAATATCGGTCTTTTTTCCTCTATCCAGGATAAAATATTTGGGATCTACATCATCCACTAACAAGACTTTGCGCACATAGCTTTGGGCTTCCTCATGTTCCCTCAACATGTCCTATAGCTTACCTTTTATTCCATGGTAATGTCAATCGGGTGAGCATTCATTGTCTTTCCCTTGGACACATGAAAGATGTCGGATGTTACTTCCCCGAGAGAGTTTCCATCCATGTTGCTTTGTTTCAAGTTAGTACTAACAACAATTAAAATAGAAGTATCATTCAAAGAATCATCTATGGCAACATTCAAGGAACTCCCATCATTGGGCTCATATACACCTTGCCCTATATCATCAACAACATCAATAACTTGGCAAGAGTGGTACACACTAGGATGATCAATATAATTATTAGTGTCTAATTCTATTTTCCGTACATTAAACTCCATGGTTAGGGTTCTTTTATGCACATCAATTATCATTTTTGAAGTCTTTAAAAATGGCCTACCTAATAAAATAGGTTTTGCAAGATTATCACCCTTCATGTCAAGGACATAAAAATTGGTAGGGAATGTTAAAAATCCCACTTTGACCAACACATCCTTCACAATACCTTTGGGGTATGTGCGAGAGTGATTGGCTAGTTGGATAACAACCCCGGTTTTGTGCAAAGTTCCTAGATCTAGACTCTCATACAAAGAATATGGAATCACATTAAATGAAACTCCTAAGTCAAGCATGGCCTTATTAAAAAACATTCCTCCTATATCATAAGGGATTGTAACAAATCCCGGATCATAACATTTAGGAGGTAATTTATCATCAAAAATGGCGGAGACATATTCACTCTTTCTACCCTTCTTTATACTTTTCAATTTATGTTTCCTATTGACGGTACACAATTCTTTGAGAAATATAGCATACCTAGGAATTCTTTTATAGCTTTCAAGAGTGGAATGTTAACCTTGCATCTACGAAACACTTCATAGATGTCTTTGTTGTCCTCCTTTGTTCTCATATCCTTCAATGTCTTCGGAAATGGTGGTTCCAGCACAAAGATAGGGATCTCCACCACTTTAGACTTCTTGTGAGAAGGGTACGAGGTTTTGGTATTTGATCTCGGCCTTGGAGTGAAGGTCTCCACCTCGATCTCTTACTTCTCATCCATCTTCTCATTGGCCAAATCTCCGGCCCTCTTTTCAACATCATCTTCCTTCTCAAGCACTCGCTCAACAACAACCTTTCCTTGGGGAATTTTCACTTCCTTTCCATTCCTCAATGAGACGGCACTCACATTTTTTCAAGGATTTATCTCTGGTTGGGAAGGAAGTTTTCCCTTTTCCTGTATCTCTGTCCGGTTCAAAATTTGAGCCATTTGGCTCACTTGAGTCTACGAGTTCTTGATGCTTGACTCGATCTTCTCTTGTAATTTCTCGGCCTTCTCCGCACATAGGCTCAACCTCCCAATTTCATCACTCCATCTTTTGACAAGCCCAAACTTTTTCCTTTATCATAGGGCTTGTCTTGGAGCCTAAGGATGTTATTTTGTGGGGGGGTCGGTGGTGTTTTTTTAGGGCAGTATTGTGGTGCATTTTTTCCTCCTTGAATATTTCCATACCTGATATTCGAGTGATCTTAATTATCCAAATTGTAAGGTCGATATTGGTAGCCTTGACCGCCTTGGTACCCTTGGTTTCCTTGGTTTCCTTGATATCCTTTCCCTCCTTGAAATCCCATGCCATTCACCTCCTCCACATAATCATCTTGTAAAGTTGGACATGCGTCCGTAGGGTGTGGCGAAGAACAAATCTTACAAGATTTCACATGTGATTTAGCACCTGATTGTGTCATCAAGGATTTTGCCATGTAAGTAAGTGTCGAGGCTTGGTCCTCAAGCTTCCCATTGTTGGAAGGAGCACTTATGTTGTTGGGATTTTTTCTTCTCAAATCAGCCCTTGAACTAAAGTTTCTTGACTCCTCGGCTAGCCCCTCAAAGAGTTCCACAGTTCCCCTCGAAGTCTTGTTCCCTAGAGAACCACCACAAGCTCCCTTCACTAGCCTTTGATCTTCATCAAGAAGACTATTGTAGAAGTAGTAGACCAAATCTCCCTATATGTAGCCATGGTAAGAAAAACTTGAGAGAAGCCTTTTGAACCTCTATCTATAGTCGTAGAGTGACTCTTCGTGGCATTGGAGGATATTTCTTATGTCCTTCTTCAAGGTGGAGGACTTTGAGGCCGGGAAGTATTTGGTAAGAAACTTTCTCTTCAACTCAATCCAAGAGATGATGCTCCGAGATGGAGGTTAGTTGAGTCAATCCCTTGCTGCATCTCGCAATGAAAATGAAAATATCTTCAACTTATAGAGCTCCTCATTCACCTCTTCAGGAATCATACCGCAACAAACCATATGAAAGTTGGACAGATGTTCGTTAGGGTCCTCCATTTTCCTACCAAGGAATGAAGGTAGCAAGTGTATTAACCTGTATTTCAACTCAAAATTCCCATTAGCCCCAACCACCGGATAGGTGATGCACATCAGTTGTTACTCAAGATTGGGAGCCATAATGTCCCTCAATGGAACTTGCCTCAACGGGATGCCTCCCCCTTATAGGTGAGGGTGTTGGGTCCACCTCCCAGATTCTCCTCTTTATGTTCCTTATGTTCCTCTTGATGATCCATGGAAGTAGAAGGTTCCGCAAAATGGTCACTGGGAGGGGTGTTATTCACACTTTCCAAAAAAACCTCCTAGACCTTTTCAAGTTTAACTCTAACTTAGGGGGTCATAGTGTAGAGGTTCTTGTGAAGAGGATCGGGGTATGAACCATACACCAAGTACTCAAACAATACGTATACAAGCTAACCTAAGATCAATTAAAACCCAAACAAAAGAAAACTAACACATATTCATAACTAGCACATATCCACACATAATATACTCAAACACTTAAAAATAAATGCCTCTTCCCCGAAAATGGAGCCAAAATTTGAGAGGTCATCATCGTAAAGACTAGGTTTGTAATTGGGTTGTACCAAGAGCGCTTAAGCTCTCTAAGACAGTCTTCCACCTAATAGAGCGGGTAGGGGATGGCTTTATAACTACAGAGAGGCCCATCTATCGAAGATAGACTTAGGATTTCCTTTCTACGATGAATAATGGGCATGATGAGCGAGGTCGTAAGATGGCCCATTTTCACTGAGGAGACACCTCCAGGACTATGAATTACCATGCCATTGTTGACTACTTTGAGTGGAAGCATGTCGACGATGTCCCCCACAGCGGGGTCGACTGTTCTGCATTCAACAAAGAGATTTTCGAGTTTTCCATCATGGGGTGAGAGTGGGAGAAGAAGAGAAAGAACGGTGATATTGTCAACCTAGCCCTAAAATATGTGTCACGCCTATTGTCCACGGTGGTATTCTACCACGAAGAGGGCACCACTTACCCTCGGGAGGAGTGTTGCCTTTTATGGTCAGCATTTTCTGGCATGTTCAGCCCCAATGTTAATAGCATATTTATTGACCAGTGTTGTCAGGTGTCGACACGGGATACTAGCAAGATTGTCATGGGTGGTATGATTTCTCTCATAAAAGTGGCACTAGGTTTTCGGGATGATGACAAAACACAAGGTGAACCCCAGTGTCTCATACACTATCATGAGAAGCTATCTAGAGGATATCATGATGATTGGTGTTAAGGTGATTAGATTTTCTGGTGCTACAAGGGTAGTCGATTCATGAGGTTCCCTCAGAGTCGTAGGACACATCTAGGGATGGGGTTTACGATAGAGGATCTTTTCATTTAGCCTAACAAGGAGTTAAGGAACAGTTTGTAGCATGGATTAGGAGCACCCTTAGGTTAAGGGAAATATTAGGGTGAGCCCGAGCCACATGGAGGATCAGCCCACACAGACACCACCACAACAGCTCTTCTTCCAGTAACTGCCACATCAGTTCCCAGTCTATAAGGAGCATATTTTGATGCATCATTCACCACAACAGAGTATACAGGGTCACATCACTCTTAGCTGGGGAGACTCAGCATTTCCTCACACTATGACTACTTCTGAGAGCAGTCAGGCCCAGTCAGCATCAGTCATGGCACCAATTGTGGTATAGCCCCTTCCAGGAGCATCATTTTCCAGGATTCAGGGAGGAGTACTTGGGTCGACTACCACCACCGTCAAGAGATGGTCCTTCAGTTTATGGTTATAGGTATCAGCATCCATTAGCTCAAGAACCCGAGTGGTTTACAAGGATACCTGACTTCATCTTTAGTACCAGACAGGATGTTAGCCACCTTTCTTACCGCTTTGATCATCCAAAGGGTCGGATGGATGGTCTGAGGTTCGATATAGTGTAGATACATTATGAGTTGAGGAAGGACTGGCAGGCACGGTGGGAGGAGATAGTTTATATGACTGCTATAATAAGGTATGCCACTATGGGGAGAAAACAATCTTATGATGATGAGTGCAGACAAAGGCAAGGAGCCAGACGCCTTGGACCATACTACTATGGTTGATTGAACAGATTCTGAACTGAGAAGTTACAGTGTTTCTGAGCCATCTACCTACACATGATTTTTACTAGCATGCATTGGGGAAAATGCATCGACTGAGTGTGGGGTAGGGGTTGGGAAAAAAACAATCTCTTTATTCTTTGATGATACTTTCGTTTGTTTTTCCCTCGTTTTGTTTTTGCTAAAACTTGTTACTTGTAGGTGTGAGGGCACTTGACACTTTGGTGGTTTTTTTATTGGTGTTTATTTGTTTTCTTGTAGTGTGAAGCACACTTTTGGAGAAATTTGTGTTACTTGAAAGTCCAACAAAAATTTAAAATTGAAGGGAAAAAAGTATCCCGCTAAGTCAAAAACCCGAAAGGGTGACTTAGGCAAAATTGGCAGGCCCTAATAGGTTGAAAATTCAAAAGGGAAACCTATGCAAAATAAGAGGCCAAAAAGGTATGAAAAAGGGCGAGGTGTAAGGACTGAAAGAAAATGAGATGCATGGATGAAAACCCGAGAGGGCTCCTAGGAAAATGAGAGAAAATGCTTTTCTTGTGATGTCTATTTGGTAGCTTCTTTGGTAAAGTTATCTAGTTCTCATCCTTCTTTGGAAATTGATACCTCATTCTTATTAATGGTTTGTTGGTTGGTTTAGAACACCTTAGGTTTGGAATGTGAGAGTGTACCATTCTTGTATCTTGGGGTTAGGGTAGTCTAGGAATAAAATGTTGGATGTTTTGGAAAATTGCATGCTTAGTATACTCTTAGATTTTTACTTGTTGTGATTTACTCAAAGACGAGTAAAGGTTTAAGTGTGGGGAATTTGACAAAACGTCAAATATACTTAGAGCATTTAACATCTCTTTTTCAATGCTTTTGTTAGTGGATAGTTAGGTTTAGATAGGTTTTGCATTATAGAAAGTTTGAACCATTATCTTTGGTTTTCTTATGTAATGTCTCTATTTTGTGATCCAATTGTGAACCTAGTGGGATTTTACCCTTATGAGTATTTAGATCTCTTTTAGTGAGCTTTAAAATGTAAATTACTCATGAGTGAAGGTCATTTGCAAGGATGTAGTAGATTGAAGGCCAACCGCAAGGTTGGTAGAAGAATGAAGGTCATTAAGCTTACAATGGTAGAAGATTGAAGATCGCGAAAGAAGGAAGCCGAAATTCCAGAAGAAACCAAGAATTCACGGACCATGCAGTATTGCACTGCCCGTGTAAATGGCTCGTTCCAAAGAAAGCTCCGTGAAATGGGTCATGCAATTTAGCACGGCCCTTACAAGCAGCACGACGCAGAACCAAGCAGCATGATGGGGGATCAAGCTCCAGCACACAAACCGTGCAAAACTGCACTGCCCGTGCAAGCAGCTTGCACTAAGGCACCCTTCCTGGTTAAGGTTTGTGCCTATCTGCACTGTCTGTGCACGTCTGACTGCTAGGATTTAATAGTTGGGCTTTTGGAGCTTTTTCACTCTTCACTATATAGTTTTTCACTCTCTCTCTCTCTTTCTCTCTCTTCATTCATATCACATTCCCATGGCATTTAATCCATTAGATGTCATCACTGTCATGGGTTTGATCCTCGTAGCGTAAATAATGAGTTGGGGATATTTGTATACATGATTTGACACTAGATTTGTGAGACTTTAAGATTCATATATGTTGCTATAAATTGTCATGCTTAATTTGTGTTTTAACTTCTTATCATATTCTGTGCATTGAATGTGATTAAGATGTAAACCTAGTTAGATTTTTGCAAGATTTAGCGCGCTTCAGATCTAGTGTGCCCATTTTATATATGCCCATATGTGCCCAAGGTAAAACGGCATCGTTTACTAAGTTTTTCTCCTCCCACTTGTTTCATTAAATTTATCCCGGCATCTGTCGAACCTAGACAAGCCGCTTCAATTTTAAACCTTCAATACGTTCTCTAATTGTTTGTTCTTCCATTATCCACACTTCCTTCTCAGATCACAACCATAATTCTTCTTCCTCTCCCGTTCTCCGTCCTCCCTTTTCTGATCATCGTCTTCTCAAGCACGGTTTTGTCCGGTGAGTGATTGATTTTGGTTCTCTGAATAGGTTTATTGGATTCTTTGATGAAATTCATTGATTATAATATATTTTCTCTGCAATTCCTAGCGTTCTGGCAGGAGCTGAAGGGGGAAATAACTTCCTTTCGTTCAACGGTGAAGATCTCCCCCTCATCCGCGTCAGCAGCGGTAAAGAGATTCTGGCACAAGGCGGCTCTGGTGTATTGATATCCTAAGTCTTCTCTTCAATCTTGCATAGTCTTTCATTGCTCTGGTGCGGTGAATATTTTCAACGTGGCTCTAGTGCGGTGAATATTTTCGTTGCTCTCTTTCATCTTTTCTATTTTTCTCAGGTATCCTACGTCTGCGTGCTTCTGTTTTGTGTGTTGAAATTTTTATGCTAGTTTGTTGTTCTAATTAATTTTTGTGTGATGAAATTTTAATGCTGGATGTCACTGCTTCGCCTCTTGTTGATGCGTATCGGGAATCTGGTCACCTTGTTCTAACTGTAGGTAAGATAAATTTCGTTAGGCTTATACCTCCCTTGATTATATCATAGCAAGAATTGAAAATTGCTGCTAACATTTTACTAGATTGTCTTAAAGTTCTAAACTAGAATTTTTTTGAGATGCTTGTTGTATGTTGATTCATGTATGTCGTGGCTTCAAGCCTTCAAAGAAGCCATAATCTTTCTGTGCAATGTCTCAAAGTTGTCTCTCCCACCCTCGAGTGTGCATTATAAAACTAGCATTCATATGTATATATTATTTTCTTTGGGATTAGAGGAGTTAAATTTAGGTGTAGCAAATGTTTGGGGTGAGGATTTGGCTTGTCATTTCTGAATGAGCTTTTTTTAGGGTTGAAAAATTACCAGGTTTCACATTTATAGAGATATTTTGTTTAAATTTTAAATAAAGCCATAGGCTATCATTGAAGCATGGAAGGACGATGAATTTAAAAAAGAATATGTGAGCTTTAATATGAGGAGTGGGAGGTCGTCGTCGTACCTCTCAAAGATGTAATTTTTAGCCCTTTTTACTTACTAACTACAACTAAGTAGCTAGTGGCAAGTTGGGATC